>JAPZEB010000012.1:8598394-8609640 GCA_029783705.1 Chaetodon striatus
GTTAGAATAGAGTTGCTAATGTTGCTGAAGTGAGAAGTTAACAGAGTGAGATGTGTGTTAGACGTTGTGTGTTATCTGGTAACAGCATTGTGTGTGTATGGCATGTGTCTGTGGACCCCTTTTTTTTTTCCCCGAAATTAAAAATATTTCCACACTGCGGATTTATTCCCAAGTAAATAACGTCATCCCTATTGTCCTTCTTTTGGCTGCTCGCCATCTGCCTCTCTGTTTGACAGTGACTCAGACTTTCCAACTAAAAGTGTATCCTAAAGATGACGATATAGATCGATGTTGATCTTTGAATCAATATAGATGCATCGTTACACCTCTAATCTTATGTGAACATGTTAAAACCATCATCAGATGAGCGATAACATTTAGAATAGCCTGGATTTGATGTGCGTGCTTGAGTGTCTGTGTCGCTGTAGATGAGGACAAGGGGCCAGGGGCATCACTGGGTGTCCCTGGTGCACGCCCACTCTGTAAACAGGGAATAGCCAAACAAACCCACGTTGCATGCTGCTTTCTGCGCCTTGAGGACTCTTTCTAAGTTGGTTGATGCTGGACAGTAATTATCACAAGTTTTTTAAAGCGTGGTAATCAAACACAGTGTTAATGATAATTAAAATTTGAAACGATAAGACTAACTGTTGGGACTTTAACAGTGGTTTACTGTGAAACCAGTAACTGTTTCATCCCTGTTTGTGATGAGAGCAGTGGAGCACTACGTTTTCTGTGCTGCCGCTCATCTTGGCTCATACCTGACCTATTTTTTTTTTTTGCTCTTGGTGTGATCGACGCCTGAGAGTGATGCCTCAGAGACTGCTCTGATAGAAGAGTCTGGATTGAAGCGTGGTGCTAATCTGCAAGCTTTGCCAGAACTATTTAACTGTGGTATTTATAGATCAGAGGGAGGATATTTTTTTCATTTTCAGCCCCAGTCTGTCTCTGTGCTCCTCTGTCTGCTTCTCCTGTGTTTATTTTCAGAGCTGTTAACTGTCCAAGTGATTTTTAGCATCTCGTGGAGCAATCTGCACTTTACAGGCTGGGGGCTCACTAAATGAAGCCGAACATAAAAAGACCACAGTCTGCTGGGGAGAGTCAAGTGAAAGTGTTTTGTATCTTCACAGCGTGGGTCTATGTGTGCTGGAATGGTACACACACTCTCGGCACACTTAACCTGGAAAGCAGCCAGCGTCTCTTTGTGCTGGTCTACTCAGCTGTGCAAGGCAAGGTCCGCCTGAGTCAGATGGCTCAATTACGGCAACCCAACCAATCTTGCCTCGGGATCAGAGGGTATCTCTGTCTTACACACTCTAACAAAGGCAGTGCCCCGCTTGTTCTGTTTGGACAAGACCCATCGACCATCATCAGCCTCAGGGGATGACCCCAGCATCACCAAGGAAATGCTGCTTTGTGGAGCACAGGGTGTGGGAGCGGACTTAGACTGTTATGATTCATAGGCCAGGCACTCCCATTCATTAGATATTAACATGAATATAACTGACATGTATTGTTCTCTCTTAAGATTTGTTAGCTCATTAGTTCAACATGATGACTACACTGAACGAATACTCATAAATGACTAATTTAGGGGCTGCAGCTAACAATTGCTTTTATTTATTTTCCTGACTTTTTTTTCCAATTTAAAAATCTATGTTTAAACATCAGAAAAACTTCCCTAGAGTCAACAGTGATGTCTGCAAGTTTGTTTGTTTTTCCTGACCAACAGTCTAAAATATAATGACATTTAAATTACAATGATATAAAACAGAAAAATGACAAATCTTCACGTTTTAGAAGCTTATCTATCTTGAATTTTGTGTCAATTTAGTAGTTGTTTTGGCAGTAGATTCACTAATATAGTCATGCAAACATTGGACATCCTTTTTTAACTCCACGTGGCCTTCATCTAACAAAATATTTCCCTCCAAACTAGAATGCAAATTACTCCAAATGCTTGTCACAAAGGTAGTAAATAGTACCGGCTAACGTAACTAGGGATGCACTGATGAATTGGCTAAAGACTTGTATTAAATGATATCTGCCTTGTTTACTGCCCTCTGCCTTTTATTAAATAAGATGAGATTCATAGCAGTGGCCGATGTTTCTCTGTTGAGTCACATCTACGATGCGCAGGCTATAAAGCAGTCCTTGAGATTCACAGCCACAATCTTAAATGAATGAGCAAGTACAAGAAGAATACAATGATTGTTTGGCAAGTGGGCTCTGTGATCCCACTCTAGTGTGACAGGATGGCTAGTAGCAGCCGGTGTCCTGTCCTCCTGTGGACAATAGAAAGTGTGTGCGAGACGAACAGGGATCTTCCCTCGGATGCAGTAAACTCACTATTAAGGTGTCAGTGAGCAGAGCCTACTTTCTGCCTGATAATGTGGCATTGAGAACAACAATTTCATGTTGAAAGGGGCCAGAGGAGAGCTAACTGGCTGCAACTAACACTCACTGAGGTTGAATTGAGCTACATTATGATGCGTTCAAGTTCTATTCAGTAAAAATGACCATTGGGTGAAGGAAAGTTATATTTTTCTCACTTGTAAAATATAGTTTTGGTGAGAAACTTGCTGATGTTTTCATGCCAATATAGAACAGATATTAGAGAGAGAATTATGATTAAAAACAACAGTAGGCCTTTGAAGCAGTTTAAAAAAAGTTTTTCATGCAAATGGTTTTATTAAAGATTTTTTCATAAATTTGTATGATTGAATTTGTGCTCCTTCAAAGGTTGACGTAGGACGTAATTACTTTGGAATGGTTCAGTTATTTTTCGTAGTGTTGATTTCTTTGTGTCCCTGGCACAAAATGGAAAACAAATAACAATAAAAACAAAGTAAAACATAAAACATCGCGATTGGCTATTGGCTATCAGCCAAATTGTTATTTGAAACAGCGGTATCTGTATCAGCCCAGACTTTCAATATCAGTGCATCCCTTAATGTAACCTCATTCAAAGTGCTTACTGAAGATCTCATCCCTTTTGATTTCCCTTCAATATAAAGGTCAAGTTTCTGTGTTTTCTTTCCAATCCTTACAGACAACAATTCAACTCTAAAAACTGTCCAATCATTTGCTGATTCGGCCGAGCCTGATCCAAAACCTTAATTTCCTGCGGACTTTTAACTGTGGATAATGAGGTGGAGTAAATAACATTGGGCACAGCAGACAACTCAGTTCGTCTGTTAGGGGGTGCAGCAATAAAAAGGTACAGTAGTCATGAGACCAAGCAGTGCTTACAAAATGTAAAAAAAAACCTGGTAGTCTGAAATTGTTTCTGGCACCTACTTATTACACAAAGAAACAATGGGCCTGTGCGAATTGAAGTGATGATGTCATCGTTTCCTTAAATGCTCCTTTTTACATGTCCAGATGAAAGTTATTTTATAAAATCTCAGTTTAAGTGATGTAAAACTACCATTTGTGTGTAGATGAGAGGCTAAAACACTGAGGTTAAAATCAGTTTTTAAAAAAAAAATCTGTATATGTGCAAACGGGGCAGTGAACACTGCAGTAATAACAGTCTCCCTCAGGGCCCTGCGCCTGGATAACCAATTCTGCAATAAATAAATGATAACAAATCTGCCACTTACAGTATCTGAATTTTCTGCAGAAATTTCAACCAGCTTGAACACTTTGTCCATAAATTAATGACTCTGGCAAACAGATGCTACATCTCCCCCGTGTGATTATAAATAGGCACTCGTCACCAAAAACTAATTGAAGACAAACACATCCAGTTAATATATTCAGAGCCTTTAAAGGAGGAAATGATTTGCTGTTATAAAGGACTATAATGTTTTATTAATCAGCCTGTGTTATTTCTGTACAGTTTGTTCCTGAGTAGCATTGTCACTTGAGTCATTTTTGTTTCATTTCAAACTTTTCAGATAAATCATAGTAAGTAAGGGGTTGGTTTATTTTCAAGTAAAGTTTTTAGTGCGTTGGTTGGTCGTGTCTTTGATGTAGGAGTCTAAAAGCAAGGCTCATATGGTGCCTAGATCATTTATTTTTATACCGCTCACCAGAAGAGCTTGTTAGGCGTCTGCGTTCTTGAAACTGATAATGAGCCTGAATGCCCTTTGAACAAAAAGCGGGGTTTATTTGTTTAAACGTGCCTCGCTGGACCACCCCTTCAGCCTCACTTCACTGCGGCCGCTGTCTGTTTGTTCTAGTATCTCATAGGTCTTTCAGATGTTGCAGTCCATCATCAAGCAGTCCATATCAAGCTGAGCAACCCCGTTCTTATTTTTTATTTTTATTTTTTTGCCTTCTATTTTTGACCCCCCCCTCCCCTCCTCACCGCCCCTTCTGCTGCGCAGCTCTGTTAACCAAGTGTGAGACTCATGGCTTGCGTTTCAGGCTGCGCCGCCAGCTAATCTATATGCTAATGAGAAGATAATAATCAATGAGGTTCATGCATGGTTGGCCCCAATCAATACCACATTGCACAAGCAAACGATTCAAATGGCTACATTTCATACAGGCAGACAGTTGGGTGGCGCATTAATGTGGCGGGGCAGAGCATAAGTATGTCATTATCCTCTGGTTTTATCTACCCTATTTCACATAAATGAATTCTGTTGTCATTAAAGAGAGGTCTGAATTCAGCTGCAAAGCTATCCCATTTCACTTTTGGGAGGGAGGGGGTCGCAATTTTCTACTCTTATTGTTTTGCATTTCATTTCCATAACTGCTTTAAATAGGTGGTTTGATGCTTTCCTGCTGCGACTTGGCCAGCCACTCATAGATTGTGATTCATATCATTAGTCGAGTTAGGGCTTCAATGGAGCCGTTTTAGCAGGATTAGGATGTGTTTTTCAGTGTATCACTGCCTCACAATGGGCAGTTACCGGTAATAGGCGTCCTGACGGATCAGAACTCTGTCTTCTTTTTTACTCTCTGGAGCTTCAGTGTCAGTCTTGTCAGAAAATTGATGATGATTACTGTCCTGCTAGTAGGATAATGGGATCAATGTTCAGTCTGGCCATAAGTCACTGCTCCTGTCCTTAGCCGAATGTTATGATACAAAATTGGCCCACTTAGTGCTGCTGGTTATTTGTGGTGAAGGTGCTTTCTATAAATGGTTTAAACCCTGTCCCGTGGACAAATTTGAAGCACTGAAATGGAGCCTTCAGTTTTTCAGCTGTCCAGACGCAGACTAAACAAAATAGTGTGCTGTCTCCAAGCTGTCATTTTAATAAAACACCTCATTACCTTGGATTTGACTTTAAAAAATCTAGGTGATGATTACAGTCTACCTTATGTTGAAGGGTCCATGTATCCAAAAAAAAAAAAAAAAATCAGTATTCAGGCAGCAGCGGAGGGGGAGGGGAAAGACGGAGTAAAATCATTACCATCATCTTCATTAGAGGATCCTGCTGTCCAATCAGCATGCTGCTCCGCACGGGGATTCCATAGGCACCCCGTTGGCTGTCGCTAGGATACCACATAATCAGGAGGCAGGCCGCGGCCTGGTTGGTGGAGTCGGGTGTTGATGCTGGGACGACGAGCTCGCTGTGTGTTGGGGGTAGACAAGAGGGGCTGGGGGTTTTGGATACAGCGCAGATACACGCTCGCACACGCTCATTCATTCAGTCAGTCAGCCAACCAGCCAGCCTCTCAGTGAGGCAGACAAAGAGGAGCAGCATCCTGCAGGAGGACAGCACGCTCCCGGGGGATGGGGCATCATACCCCTGCATCGCGTTGGGGGGGTCGGAGGAGGTAGGAGCACCAGGGTTAGGGGGCTTTGTCTCAGCAGCAGAGTACCCCCCTCCACACACACACACATACATACACATACACAAACATACACACAAGCATACATTTCTCAGTGGATCTCATGGCTATTAGAGCCATTATCACACATCAATCGATTTGTGCAGCTGACAAATGGTATTCTTAATGTGGGTCATCAGAGTTTTCCTATTTGCGGACTGAAGGATGGACACTGATGGAGGCTCCTGCACTTCCTCACTGTGATCTAAGCTCTGTAGAGACAGCCAGTCTGTCTGTCAGTCTCTTAACAGCTCTCATCTTCCTGCAGGCTATGCAAATCCTCCAGACACAAATCTGACAGGCGGTTCTTGTGGTCTTGTAATGCCAACATGAGTAGATCAATATGTTCTCTTGTGAGGAGAGCAAAGAGCTGAAATAGTGTTGTTATGGTGTTGACCGGCTGGGTTGCAGTGTATTACAGGCTGCTGGCTCCGCTTTGATGTGCTCACAAACACATTATCTTTACCACTTCTTTTCATGGGCACCAGGTTTTTTTTTCCTCCAAAAACCAGATGAGAGCTTGATTGTAGTTGTAGATGTGAAAGTGGGGTTAATGATTGGAGTGGATGGGGGAAGGTTCTCCATCGTAACCCCTCCACTGATGGATGGGTGACTCCTCTCACAAGGACAGGGAATGAAGGCATCATTACCAGAGGGGATTCCCTCCCCTCTCCGCACATGAGGAGGCAATGGGAAGCAGACTCTGGGATGTAGGCTAATGACGGCATACAGGCAGGCAGGCTTTGGCAGCAGTGGTGCTTTGTTTACAACCAGAAAGCCAGAATAGATTTCAGCTTTTATGCAGACAAGAAATTTTAAATTCATGACAGGTACTGCTGAATGCAACCCTGTGTTTCCTTTGTTTTGGGGGATTTCTAATTGAATTTGGTTTTTAATATTTTACCTAATTGAATTTCTCTCACTTGGGTCCCCATTTTGGGGGGTTTGATCAGGGCTGTGCAATATATTATCTTATATAGTCTTTTTAAATCCCCATTGTGATGTCAGCTTTAACAATAAACACACTGGGATATTGCACTCAGGGATTTTTTGAGTTAGTTGAAGGAGAATTTTAGTATGAAATGTTTCCACTTTTTGAGTTAAATTTTCAGTTTGTTTGTTTATTTGTTGCATTGGAAATAATAAGACATATTCAGATGCCATTTTTTCCTTCCCAATACCAAATATGATACATGAACTTGCATATTGGCTGATACAGAGTACCAATATGATCCAATTGTGTTAAAAAAATATGAACAGCTGTATACTATTAACCCTGTATGGATGTCAAATGATTGCTGTCATTGTGTGGCATGACTCATGTCAAACCTTTTGTAAAACATGAACAAACACATACAGAGAATGAATGCCATCCAACTTTCTTTTATTACTTAATTTGACTTTTAGTCGTAAAAAAAATAAAAAGCTAGGATTAAATAACAATTCAATTAATGCAGCCACAACATAGTAAAAAAAAAAATAAAATAAATTAATCTAGCAATAAATAACAGTTCCTCGAAATTCCATTGAAAACATTTGTGCCACCCCTCGAAACTAAAGCCTTGCATACATGTTGCCTTTTTATTTGTGGAACTTTACAGTGAAATCTAATGCCAATTTGCTGACATTTTGCTCACGTTTAATGTTACATTATTTACCAGAAATTGGTTTTTCTTCACTCCTCTAAAACAGTGGCTGCACAGCAAAATCTACTGTGTAGGCTGCTGTTTAAGAGCGTCAAAAAAATTAACTCCTGGGAAAACTGACGTTTTATCAGGGCGTGAAACTCCTTTTACATTTATTTATAAATAACGTCGTATGCAATTGGTGCATAGACGCGCATACTTGCCGATAGCCAGTCTCACATTTTAGATGGCATTTGGTGTATTGGAACAAGTCTGTTCATATAATTTTCTTCTACTCAACAAGCAGTTTGTTGTATTTTAGCAGTACACTTTAATATCTGTTTGTCCCAAGTTATGTTCTTATCACAGTGTTCAACAATGTTATCATTTCCTCATGTCATTCAGCCCTAGTTTTGCCTGCTGCTCATGATTTATTTAACTTGTCCTCATTTCATGTGATGACCTCAGACACTCTCGCTCAGAGAGTGTTCACAGGATTTCCTCTGTTTTACATGTCGAATCATTTTTAATGGAAACATGTAGGGTATTTTATTAATACACTAATTGCCTAATTCATGAGCGTCTTAAAGTTTTTGTTTAAAGAACACTAATTTCTGCAAACAAAAGCCAAACTTAAATTCCAGTCTTTTCTGTCTCTCAGTGATTGATTTGTTTACTTAAATGTTTAGGGACCGTTTCAAGGAACAGCATCTGTTTTTGTAAGATTGCCGTTTGTTTTCAAGTCTGCTTTGTAGCGTAAGTGAGCCATAGAGCTGCGCTTCGGCCCCTAATCCGTTCAGAAGAATAATGAGGAGGAGGAAATGGCTTAAGAATTTCGGCACGGCGGCAGCGTTGCTTCTTATTTAATTACTTCCATCACACCCTCTTTCCACTCTAACCCATTTAAAATCCTCAACCTGCTCACTCAACCTTCAACCTTCACTTGCTCTTGTTCCCGCTCCGCCAACCCCCCTCCTATAACTTAATGCTCACACCTCTAACCTCAAGGCTAGAAATTCCATCCTCCCTGTTTTGGCCTCTCTTTTCAGCTGTTACATCAGCTGTCGTACTGTTTGAACCCCTCCACCGCATGCACACTCATTAATCCCCGCCCGTCCTCTACACCGCTCGCATCTCAAGTGCTCCTGTTCTATTAGAGCTCCGCTTCATCAAAGACTTCTGAACTTTATTCATATTCTTTAAAACAAACCGTCATCTTCGCCTCCGCGAAGGAAGGATCCTTTCTCTCCTCCAATCATCTTCGCATCCCATCACCTGTCACACTGAAGCCCCCTCCATCTCATCTGTCTGCCGAGCTCTGAACCTTTTCCTCTTGTGCTAATGGACAGCAGAGCACCAGGGGACCAACCTTAAAAAAGCTTTTATGGACGGGTCCTAAATCACTCGTTCTTTTCTCCTCCATGACTGACAAGAAGAAATGGAAGTCTGAGATACTGTATGTCACAGTATCCTTTTGACACACTATAAGCGATTGTGCGAGCAATCATCAGGCCTATATTTATATTAAAGTCAATGACGTGGTTTCATGGTTTGGGGCATTTTGATGGGAGCGTGTGCGGAGGAGTTTTAGTCACAGTCATTAGAACAGCCTCTGATGCCTTCCCAATTACCTCGCACCAAATGTGTGTGTTCTTGTATATGCGCTTCAGTGTTTAAGATGTAATTTACGGCGGCCACTAATGTCAGCCAGCCTTTCTGCTTTTTATGCTTAATTCACTGGATTTCATTAGCAGCCCAAACGGCATTCTTGTGTGCTTCTCTAACCGGCTTTGTTGTGCCGTGCCTCACTTTTCTGTTTTTGGAGAATGAAGTCATCGCGCTGCGTTTCAGAAACTGAGTTTCTGCCTGCAATCACACAACAGTGCAGGAATAGTTAATTTCAACAGGCACCTAAATTTAGATGTTGTACTCCTGGTATGAATATGTGCGTGAAAATAAACAGACTTCAAAAGAATCATTAATTTCCCAGCTGACGCTCGTTCTTCTGCAGATTTGTATAAGACAGAACTTTGTTATAGAGTTTACTGCAGTGAGCCCATCTGCAGTCAGATGGCAGATCAGGCTTTGGAAATGGCAAAGTGATTTAAGCATGGCAGACGGACATTGTTCTGATGCGTATTTCAGGACTTGTAAATTCTAGGTGTTTCCCTGAATTAGAATTTCCAAAGACAAATCTGATTCGTCAAGTGTTGCCCATCGTCAATCTTTTTTTTTTTTTTTTGCTTTTCTCAATAGTTTCCTTTTTTCCCACACCAGACAAAAGAGCTTGACTCGGCACAAGAACTTATCCCTCAATGGGATGTGTTCCATCTAGTGCAGTCTGTGTGTCGGGGGTGCATGTGTAGGTGTGTGTGTGTACTGAACGGGAGCCAAAGAGATTTACAGACACTAAGCTCACATTATAAGGTGAGTCCCTTCTCTACGCTGCCTCTGTGTTTTTACGTAGAACCAAACAACGGTGGCATCATGCTGCCCGAGTGTGTGATTTTTAGAGAGCATGTCGACATCCTGGGCATGATGCATAACACGCCCGCGTCTGCCGTCTAGTCTGACATATATCAGATGTCGGAAGCGCTTTCTAAACAATAATGACATAACATGGCAATAACCGATATTTACCATCCCTGTTAGATGGCGTTTGATTTCATCCTCGGCTCTGAGGGTAAGGAGCTCCCTGACCTCATAGTCACCCCAATCTGCGGACAGTCAGGACTGCTGTTCTCCATCGTTAAGTTAGCTGATAACTGCTTCTAGCTGCTTTTAAAATCTCCAGGTAGTGGGTTGCACACATAACATATAGTCAAAATATTCCAACTGTCCGTTCATGGCCCGTCCTGCTGGCTGTGCCTTTTACACACATGTTGATTAAGCGCCATTACTGTCTCTGCTGCTGGCCTAAAGGTGAGACAACTCTGTCTCCCAGTTCTGCAACTGTAACGAGGCAGAATGACAGTGTGTCATTCCCGCCTTGAACAGGTAGTATGGAAGGAGCTTTAGTTTGGCTACTGCTTGCTTTTGTGGTTGTGACAGGACTTCTTAGGTTCTCATAGACAGATAGATGCAAGCCTGTTTCTACACACCTCCCTTTACTGATTTAAACAGAGAATCATTCATATGTTCATAAAGTATTTAGTGTTCTACAAACGCCACCTTCCTATGTTAGTGCTCTGATTTAATGAATGGATACAAATATAGGTGATGTATCATGATTCACTGGGAGAAACCAAGCAGTTCTTCATTAAATCAGACATTCAGCACCCTAATATAGCCTTAATGAAAGGATTTTTTATGTTTTATAACCACATTTTCCTGCTACTGTTACCATGCGACTGTGAGATTTGCACTTGAGTCAAACTCATTAGATTCAATCGTCAAACAGTCGACAATTCAGGGTCACCCCCTCGTGAATTCCTTAAATTTTAATGTAACTGAAGCTACAGCATATTAGTCAGTAAACTGGCAGCTATATTATTGGAAGGTACTTTGATAACTGATAAATTGTATTGTCAATTTTTCAAGCAGAAATGGCAGGCACTCTGTTTCCACCCTCTCAAATGTGATGCTTTATGCCTCTCTTTTTTCAAATTGAATGTAAACTGAACATTTTGGGGGTTTTGTAAGCAGACTTGAGCTGTGGGAAACTGACATTATTCACAATTTTGAGACAGTGCATAGACAACAGATTAATTGAGGAAACAGTCTTGAGATGAATCAGTCATGAAAGTAACCATCAGTTGCAGCCTTAGAAATGTTTTATCTCTGACTTGCTCACACGTGCTTCCACTTCCTTTATGATATTTTCACAGATTA
>JAPZEB010000012.1:8609740-8624504 GCA_029783705.1 Chaetodon striatus
ACACGTGCTTCCACTTCCTGTATGATATTTTCACAGATTAAATCTTTTAAATGTGTTGCTGTTCTCACATTTGAAGTAGAGCCACATATTAGGGGAAGTTTCTTTGCTTGTTCATTGTATTTTTTTTTTTATCTGATGAAGTACATTCAGTTTCTTGGCTTTGGGTACAAAGAAAACGAACTGTGTGGCCATAGAAATAAAATTCTGTTTCTACAAGTGTGGCTTTTTCTCATGCAGCTATCCTTCTTCTCTCCTCAGGCACAGGAGAGCCATTCAGAAGAGCCGAGGGTCAAAGGTGAGAAGAGCAGAGGGCACCATGGAGAGTGAGCCAGGGGCCCCTGCCTCCACGGCCAACAGCACCGGGACCACCACCGCCGCCACCTCCTCCACCGCCACCTCCTCCAGCACCACAGCTGCCAGCAGTAGTAGTACCTCTAACACTACTTCTACTACATCTACTACTTCCACTAGCAGCAGCAGTAGTAGTAGTAGCAGTAGTAACACTAGCAGCAGTGCCAGTAGTAGTACTACAGCAGGGAGACAGGCAGTGTCTCAGATATCCGTTTACAGCGGAATACCGGACAGACAAACAGTGCAGGTGAGTTTCTCAACAGCTTGATATGATCATGATATTATTGCGTGTGATGTGCACACACTCTCCACTGCTCTGCTGCCCTCTGTTGGTGCATATAAAACCACATACAGGCCAATACATCATTTTATGATTGGAGGTAAATAAATGAAATAAGAGACATTTGTCCTCCGGATCAATACACTGATGACGAACTCATGAATGGTCATCTCACATGATCTGTCCAAGTTGTAGGAAGGAATGCTCTCTGTGCTTTAGTGCTCTTGACCCTTTGACCCGGGGATAAGCCTCTACACAGGCTTACCCTCTCCCTGAATAAGGTCCACGCAGCTTTAAGTGCTGATGCTTTGACAGCAGGGTTTTTGTTACGTCCACCCTTCCTTTTCACGTCCTCACCCTGCTGACAATTAAAAGGCAGACACTATTGTCACCAGGCGACCCTCTGAGCAGAAAGGACTGCTGGTCATTTATGGTCAGTGAGAGCTGTGCTGCACCTCTGCTAACAATTTTACCCCCATTTCAAGAGGTGTGGGTCCGGATGCTTCTGTGACACCGCGGATCTCAGGTCAACATCCTCTCTGGTTTCTCAGCAACCGGACAGAGGGCACTTTCAGAGGTGAAGGGTGAGGAGAGTAATTATCAAGGAGGTTTAGCTCTGTTATAATTTGGACGAGGAATCTTGAGACTTTTCTTCCAAGCATTGATTTAAGGACAGGGTTTGTTTATGTTGGTCTGCTTGAAATGATCACAGGTTTAGACATTCTGAAACATGCTTAACTAGATATGTGTGTATGTGTGATCTATAGATGTGTAGAGCCATGGTCCATGATTTAATACAAAAATGAGAGATAAATTTGATATAATTTGGTCATTCAATGCCCATGTAATTCAGCCACAGTAACTTTTTTGTATAATAAATTTGAATTACAATCGATAAAATGAATAAATTAAAATGAAAAATTAATAAAATACCTCACTTCCTAGTTAAAATAAATCAGAAATATCCCATATACAAACTGTAGTAAACACAGGCCTTCATACACTGGATAAGCTAAGTCTATGGAGGGTAACTTTTTCTTTAAAATTCTACTGACTTGATACTTTTTATGTCAGATCCCGGGCCGTTGCCTTCAGTCACAGTTTTGCAATAAACCTTGAGGACTTAGGTCTAGTTAGAAGGTAGCGACTTTGTTTCTAAAAAGCAGCTAGCAACAAATTAAGCAATTTATTCAGACCATCCAGTGAAAAATGGATTCAAATGTATTTCCCAGAGGCATCACAGTTCATGGCTCTCCTGCACAGCAGCACTGTGCAGGACGTCAGTAGGTGTGGGGCAGGCAGGAGACGCTGCTCTGCACTGTGGAAGTTCAGTTGTAGTGAGTTGCTGTGGTTTTGTTGATGCTCTTTCTTTTTGGATTGAAAGAAGAAAAAAACCTCTCATTGTACCAAAGTGTTTTGTTGAGGTTTTTCTATTGACTCTAAGCTGTAAAATTCTTTTATTATCCCAAATGAATGTGCAACAATGCTAGCTATTTTAAATTCGATAACAGTTGGAAGCACTGGTTAGAAGTAGCGTTAGCTGCTAATGCTAGCGTACTGCCTTGTGTTGAAGGCTCCTCTGTGAGCACATATTTGCCTTCTTGTATGAGGAGTGAGGTCTGAGGTGCTACCAACAGATTTTGTAATTCTGTCGCACGTTTTGAAGGCTGAAAATGCAGTGTTAAGATTTCAGGAAGTGTTACACACAGTGACATTTTGTTGAGTGTGGGAGTGATGTGGGTGGCTTGAAGCAGGTGGATGACAGGAGAATGTAGGAGAGAGGCGGACCACACACACACACCAACACACACAACCCAGAGGCACAGAGTTTTTGTTTTTTAACGGCTGTATTAAAATTTGTGAGCAGATCTGTGGTTTTCTATCGATTCTCAGACTCTTCGATTTCTTTACTCCCTGACTAAATTTAATATATGCTAACTCTGTTTTTGTGCATGTAGCGTTACTGTCTCTATCTGTCTGTCTTTCTATGCAGGTGTTCCAGCAGGCGCTACACAGACAGCCTAACACAGCAGCACAGTACCTGCAGCAGATGTACGCTGCTCAGCAGCAGCATCTGATGTTACAAACCGCAGCCCTCCAGCAGCAGCACAGCCTCAGCACCGCTCAGCTCCAGAGCCTGGCTGCTGTACAGCAGGTCAGCAAACGGTCATCACATGAAAGAATCATTCCCACAGTGTAAAGATGATGCTGTTATTGTTGACCCCCTCCAAGACATGTTTCAGGAAATGGTAAATTTCTCTCTCTCTCTCTGGCTCTCTTCCTCTCCTGCTGCGTGATAGGCCAGTATCGCAGCTGGCCGGCAAAGCTCTTCACAGAACGGCACTTCATCCCAGCAAACAGGATCAACTCAGGCTACGGTAAGTGCAGTTTTTAGTGTTGGGCCTCTCTCCTAAGAGCCTCTTAAGTTTAAGTTATCTTTGTCCATTAGATTATCATGGAACTAAGTTGATTTTAGCACCAGGATGCTTTGAGGAAACTGAGCGCCACACTGGCTGTGCTACTTCTCTGTTGCTTTGGAAGATATTTAAATGTCTTTTGGTAACATTCAGTAAAGATGTTCACAAACTCTGGGTCTTGTATATTTGAAACTTTGTTTGAAGGAGCTCTATACAACATTCAGAGCAGTAACTTAGCACCAAACAAGTATTTACTCTATAAAGATATAGTGGAGTCATGGCATTGTGAGCAGAGAATGAAGTCACGTTACCACTGTGTTTGTTGTAGTTCGAGTTTCTCTGTTGTTTGTCGTGGTAAATGGCCCCTGTGTTAGCTATTTGCTGCTGCTCTGCACTGTGCTCATACAGCAGTGACAGCTGATATTGGGATGACGTTGTGGTGAAAGTGTAGCACCCAGCCTCCACTTCACCCACTAAGCCACCGTACCATTCAAGCTGTCAACACTGTTAAGACTTCAGGAGGTCAGACTACATGACTAAAGGAGTTTTGGTTTGATTTATTCCCAATTCACCCCCTCCAATAATCTGAGGAGAAATCTAGTCTGGTACCTTGGTCGGTACTGATGTCCGACCCAGATTATCTCATAATGTGAGAGGTTTACAGATCCAGTCTTAAACCTCCCAAACTGTGTGCAGGCTCGTTGGGGCCGCCACAAGAATTTCCAACATGTTTTTAGGATTTAAAATCTGGATGATTGCGGTTATGTTGACGTCAGTACAGAGTGGCTGACGATGTTGCCAAGTAACCTTAAACTTTTTAGCCCTTGAGGCTAAGGTTAGCAAGCATACTGTTGACAGATTTAAAAACTGACACCGAACTGATAAAATCTCGCCTCCAGCTCTTGCTGAAAGAAAGACAATCCATGTTAACCACACCTCCTCAATCCTGTTCTCATCCACACACGTTTAGCATTCTGCATATGTTTTTCTCACAGTAAAGCATTATTAACATTACAGCAAGTTGTTTCACTACGTCAGTGTCCGTTTTGTGTACATCTGCTGCCCCATGAGGTCACGTGAGTCAAGTAAAGCACATTTCATACACAGGTAAACACAATGTACTTTACAGTGAAAGAGAGAAAATATTTAATAGTGAAATAGAAAACATAAAAAACACTCTGCATAGCTCGAGAGCAGGTTGGAAATATATGTCGGAGCCATACCATTTATGGCCTTGGAAACAAGCATCAATATTTCGAAATCAATTCTGTACTGTACCGGTAGCCAGTGGTGTGTTTTCAGTACAGGTGTAATGTATTGTGTTTTCCTGGTCCCAGTAAGCACTCTCGCTGCAGCATTCTGAATTGGCTGGTGTCTCCTTATTGTCTTTTTTGGAAGCAAAAAGGGCATCGTGTTGAGCTGCATTCATGCTCCCTCTGGCACAGTAGTAATCTTAGTAATATCCTGCAGTGTGTGTGATACATCATTCTTTACAAATCCTGCAGTGTGTGCATGTTTGAGATTAGAGAGAAGAACATCTGTGAAGTTTCTCCTCATGTGTACGATGCAGCCTGAATTCAAAATTGGTTAAGGTTTTTAAAACTCCCGTAGTCTGAGCCCGGCTTTAGCTGCTAGCCGCCAGCTCAGCCACCTCCATGTTGAGAGCCGTTTGCAGACATGAAATGTCTGGAAATGTTGGAAACGTTGTATTGATACAGAGCACAGGAAGTGAATAAGCTAATTGTCGTGTCCATCTTCTCCTTGCAGATCAACCTGACCACCTCCCCAGCAGCAGCTCAGCTGATCAGCCGGGCTCAGAGCATCAGCTCCACCCCCACCAGTATTTCCCAGCAGGCTGTTCTACTGGGCAGCCCATCGAGCCCCACGCTCACGGCCAGCCAGGCACAGATGTACCTGCGCGCACAGATGGTGAGATGTAGACACAAGGAGCACAGCCACTGGCATATTTACATGAGGGGGCATATATACATAAACACAACCTCACACACACACACACACACACTGCTTAAATAAACAGGCACGCTCCAGCACGCTCAGGTGTTTGCTTCTGTGTGTTTTGGGATTTGTGTGTGTGTGTTGTGCGTGTATGCTTATTCTGCCATAGTAAATGGTGAGCTTTATTCTCATCGTGCCATCAGAGGAGGTGGTCAGATTAATCTGTGGGGCCCCACAGGGCTCATTACAAACACAGAAGAGAATGTCTTGAATGTGTGTGCATGCTCAGAAAACATTTTTTGGGGCATCACAGGTGCTCCCTCTGCTGTGTCTTAAGCTTGAGTGGTTTTAAAAGAGTTGCTAGGAACATACACTCTTTATTGGCCCCAGTTGCAGCGGGTTGTGTGTAACTTGTTGGTTTCAGTCGTGCAGCTGGAACACAGACTGTTCCTGCCACCTCATTATGACCAAGTACACAGCATTGTCAGATGTGTGTCATGCTTCTGGCAGACAGTAAAAACACATTTGTCAGTTTGGATTGCCATGGCTTTAAATTTCTGGTTTAGTCTTGTAGTGTTGAAGGAGCACATATGATTCTTATTAAGCCCCACACATGTGCTGCTTTCCTTTTACTTGCTTGTTTTTTACACATACGCCAATTAGGGGTTCAGAACAGTGTTGGTGTATAATTACAATCTGTGGTATCAGTGTTTTCTTTTAAAGGCATTTTTTAAGATAAAAAAAATCTGCTGTTCTGTAGTTTTAATGGCAGGAAAAAGATTAAAATTGTTGCACATTCTGTCCAAAACACATGAACAGAGTCCTTTAGCTTCAAGGCTCAGTGTGTAGGATTTAGGGGCATATACTGTCAGAAATGGAACATACGATAGTAAGTATGTTCTTAAGTATATAATCGCCTGGTTTAAATCACCTGGTCTGTTTGTTTTGGAGAGGACAAGACCTCTGCGGATAATTCGGCTCCTAGTAAAATCTTCCTGGATGTCTGGATATTTAGTTACCAAAAACAAAGGTGAGCACACATTAACAGGTGCTAGGCTAGGGGCTTGTCTCCGACATGCCAAACAGTGCTGGAGAAACACTGATATTTAACGTGCAACTGCTTTATTCAATGGGTTTAGTGTTTAGTGTTTAGGAGAGGAACAGTCGTACTTCCCCAAAATGCAATGAATGAAAGCCATGGAAACTAATTCCTTGTGCCCAAAGACTAAATATAGTATGATAAGAAAATGTCTGCATTTCAGAAACTACAAGGAGCACAATTAAGCATTCATCAACTCATAATGAGTGAAATATCAAAGATATGCACACACAGCAGTTTAAAAATACAAAGCATTTGGAAGATGTTTAGTAAAAACAATTTTAGCATGTTTCTCATTTTGTATAATTCCTGACTCTGATAAAAATTAGATTTTTTTTTTTTCATGAGATACCTGTGTTGTGACTCATTTTAGTTAGAGCTTGTTCTAATTCAAGGGTTATTAATAAGTTACTCTGTCATTAAAATGGGAAACAAGTATAATACATTTAAGTTCATTTATGCACTAAAGAAGAAGAAGTAATAGCAATTTGGATGTAAGTACTTTGTATTTGTGTTAAGAGACTTCATTACCCATTACCCTTTGCTACCCATCATGCTTGAAGAGAAAAAGTAAAGTAAAAGGTAATGTTTTGGTTAGGGCAGAGTTTAGCTCACGTCTAGCAGCCAAGTTGTACTTACATTCACGAGCTGGAATGTACCCTTTGTCTAAGTTCACTCAAGTTAAGAGCCTCATCTCAACATTTCCAGGCTAGACTGAATTACAACAACTTGCCCGTGTGTCTTGTATGTCTGTACCAGATTTCAAGGCTTTAGCTCAAGCAGAACAAATGTTGTGGCATTTTTGTTACTATACTAATTATAGCTGTTGGGCACAAATGGGTTAATCATAATCCTTTGTGTGACAATGGTAAGGGTGTTTTTTTTTTGTGGTCTGGTCTTTTTTCATTGGCCTACTTCACTATTTTATTAGAGTTTAAAGAAGAATCCAATCCAACAATCATTTTCTGACTCATCCCCTTCTTCTATGTTGTGTGTGTGTGTGTGTGTTTATCTCCAGGCTCAGCAGAGTAACCTGGTGCAGGTGGCCAGGAGCCTGGGCCGGGCCGTCCCTCTGTCCCCGCAGCTCATCTTCACTCCAACAGCCACAGTGACGGCTGTGCAGTCAGAGAGCTCCACGCCGGCCTCCTCACAGGTACATTCACCTGGAAAATATTTTCACTAAATGATAAATATAATGCAATTTTTTTTTTTTTTTTTTTACATCCTGGATTAGATCCCTCTGATCAAAACACATTGAAATTTAGAGGTGAGCAGAACAGGAAACTGAATGGTTTAAAAATAATTTTTACTTCCACTGTGATATCAACTGGGTGATCTTGATGTGCCTCCATTGGTTTGCAAAAAAACAAAGAACATCTTCATTCATTTTGTTATAATAAACCCAGTTCTGACAAACTATTAATATCTGCTCCTTCAACCCACTTTTTGAGTCCGTCCGTATCAATAATATCCCATCACTCTGTCTCTCCTAGAATCAGGTCCAGAATCTGGCCATCCGCGGCCAGCAGGGGGCGACCACGTCCTCCTCTCAGACTCAGACACTGCAGGCTCTCAGTCTGAAGCAGAGCCCTGTGCCCATCCAGCCTGCCTCGCTCATCAAGAATCCCAGCCAAGTAACGCAGGCCTCCACGGGAGGGAAGGCCGCCTCCTCCGACAGTTCATCTGAGGCAGGGAAGAAAGGGGACAGTGCGGCCGTCACAGAGGTCCGAGCTATCAACATGAGCCGCAGTGTGACAGCTGTCAGTGCGCAGCCCCTGATTGCTCCAGGTAAGTGAAGTCTGCAAAAACCAACAGCCTCAAAAGTTCAAATAAGGTTAAAGTCTGAATGTGTGCAGGCCTATTGCAGATAAAACTGATCCTAACAGTTTTTACATCAGCACCAACCAAAAGAAGGACCCAGACCCCACAGAGATAAACAAAGGCATTTACTCTTTGATTTGTATAGTGGAAAATAATAGAAATTAAGGGTTTTAGAGAAGAATCAATAGTTATGATTTGCTGCTTTTCTTCATCTCATGTAGCTCAAACAACAAAAGCAATTAAACAATAGATTATGTAACATTTCTGCTTTAAAATGTCTAAAAATAACTAAAACTGTGTTTATATATTTTGTTGAGCTGTGTACTTACATTTACCCAAATGTTTCCAACAATGTACAAAATTTTATTCGATACGGTGCGTTTCATCATCATCATTCATTTCGTCACCTGGCAATGGAGTCATTCCCCCTTTACCCACTCTAGTTGCTCTGACTTCCAGGGAAACAGCAGATGATATGTCAGAGAGTGAGGGAGGAATTTATTTGTATGATATTTTAATATCCAGCCAGCTTAATATGATATGCTACAATGACAAATGGCTCATGCCAGCCACAAAGCTAATGCATATGGTAATGTTAGAATGTTACAACAATGTTCAATATGCTCGTAAATTTATTTTGAGTAAGGTAGTTTTGACCAGGGATAACTGCATTGGATTACTCCACAACTGAATACACTTCTTAACGTTAGCTACAGTAGTGTAAAGGTTGCATATTTTCCCTCACAAGTATGGCAAAGTTACTCTCCCTCTGATTGGCTAGTACTCATTGCCTTTGTTGGTTAGGTTTAGGGGACGTACACACGCCACGTTTTTTTCATGCTTAAATTAATTGTTGAATGAGAATGCACGGCAGGCACGCTTAAATGCAAGAGTGATGCCAACGCGGCAGACAGGCGTTCCCAGGTGCCATTTTTACAGGGCACAGCGGCTGCGCCCTGAGATGAACCAAGTTCAACTTGCAAACCGCATGTCATGTGACAAGGACCATCCAGTCACTTCCTCTGTGAATATCAGTCGGTGGTAAATATGGAAAAATTGATCACTTTGGTGCAGAGCTGCTAGAGCTTGTCATCTGTGCCACGGACAATATGCCCACATACAATAGGCTCCCATACAAACAGCTCCTGGAAGAAGATCAGCTCTACACTCAGGATTTCAGGTAAATAGGCAACCATACAGTACTTGTTAAAGTTGCTTATCAACCTCAGATGCAACCCACCACTGCGCTCTTGAAAGATGGCTCAATGAAGGCACAAAAGTAGCGCCCAGCTCCCGACCCTGCGTTTTCCGTGCGGTTAAAGACATGGCATGTTACTGCAGCTATTTCACGAGAATGAAATGACATAACGTGAATAAAAGTGATTAAACGTAGAATAAATACAAGTTAAATTAATTTCCTCGTCCCTGAACATAATTTCTGCCTGAGTTAAGTCAGATAGATTTTTATCGTCAGTGGTTGTTCTTCAACAATGAAGACAACAATTACCATGATCCCACGCTGCTTCACAAAGTCATCAAAATCTGACATTGTTTTGGTTGAGAGCAGCAGAAATTACATACTATGTAGTGAAGACACCACTTTTGCCCTCAGAAAATTGTATCAGGCACTTTTCATCATTTTCTAATTTTGCAGACCAACCAGTTGATAATGAAAACAATCGCAAGTTGCAGTCTTAATTGGTACAAAATGGAGATGATGGCTAGCTAGTCAGAGTTACATACTCACCAGAGGATGCACAGAATTTAACAATTAAGCGCCTGTCAAAAAGTACTTTAAATGTTACTTAGTTAAGAAGAGAAGTATTTTTAGACGTGCTAGCAGCATGAGAGATGTAAAAATATGATCTGATGCTCTGTCCCCTACTGAAATATCTCAACCATCGATGAATGGATTGCAATGACATTACATATGGACATTAATGGCAGCCAAACAATGCATTGTTATGACTTTGGTGATGCCAAAGTGTCAGTTATTCTTTTAAATATCTCAAACTTTACTCATAGTAAATCGGGCTAGCAGTAAACTCTAGCGCCATCATCAGGTCAAAATTTTAGGTTGTCCAGTTCCTTTCTTTTTGACCAAATACCTGCAAAATAAAGGCATCCCATCAGCTGCAGCTGAACTGTACATATACAGTGTTAGCTTAACATGCTAAACTGAGATGAAGCACTTGTCATACCTGCTAAACATCAGCACGTTAGCATTGTGATTGTGAGTATTTTGTCATACTAGTGTTAGCACTTAGCAGAGAGCACAGATGTGCCTAAGTTTAGCCTCAGAGTGGCTAGCATGGCGGCTGAGTCTTGTTTTCATCTGACAGAGCGTTCACTGTGGTTACAGAGCAATTGACATGTATGTTTAATGTAAACAGTCTGGTTTTTAAAGGCTTAATGTTATTTCTGTACAGAGACTGACACTCAATATTCCATACGAAGTTTATTTTCATTTTTGTGGGCAGATAAATTAAAGTGCCAAACTGTCTGCCAGCTGCTGCGTGCTTCTTTTTTTTTTTCTTTTTTTTTTTTTTTGGAGACAGATGTCCACTTCAAACCCTGAAATAGAGTCGGGCCTTCAGGCAGCTGTCATATATACAGTGGAAACGTGTTCTCGTGTTTATAGTAAGATTAGATGAGAAAAGAGTTTTTACACTTTGCGCTTTTAATAGCTTTCTCTGGGCTGCGAGTGTGACATGTCACGGCCTGTATCACAAAACCATTCACTCACTGAAGGGGTGAAACCAGCCGTATTAAAGACCGTGTGTTGGGCCGTGTCTGGAACAGTCGAGCTGCTTTGTGAATTAGAAGCTGTGAAAGGCACACTGCCACGCAAGAGTCTCTCTAAACCACTTATTGTGTAATTGAAAGTCAGCAGCTGTGTTATTTTTTTCATTTTAGTGTGAATGATTGTGAATATGCCAGCAGCACAAGCTGATTAAATCAAATTTAGTCCTGTTTGTTTGCAGGATAAGCCCCTTCAGATGCATTATCACATTCAGAGAGGGTCCTGATAAGACATCACATCTCACAGAATAGTTTATATGTACCATATGCGTGTATATGTGCAGGGAGTGGTAATTGTGTTAATGAGTGTACATGACTGTAAACCTAATACACACTGCAGTGCACCGTGTTTATGCATGCTGTTGTTTTTCTCTGCCTATTCAGATGTGTGTGTGTGTGTATGTTTTGGGGCTTGTGTGTGTGTTTGTGTGGGAAAGGGAGGGGGAGTCGGGATTATCTGAGCGTGTCAGTGCACAACTGTGTCTTGCTTTGTTGCAGTAATGGATTCACATAAAATGAAAGGGAGGATGGAAGCTTAAAATCTGGCTGCATGCTGTCTGGAAAAATTAACGTGGGTTGCCATAGCAGCAGGCCATGAGGGACAGGTGTGCACATGAGATGCTGTGGAGTTAATACACTGTGGATCAGGGGAAGGAGAGGCTGTAAGGCCCCTGATGGGATTCAAATTAGTGTAAAAGCGTGGATTCAACTTGGCTGTGAGTGGGTCATTACGCACTTTGATTTCCAACATAAAATCAGGGGAGACTTTTTGTACTGACACGCCACCGTCTCTTGTTAATCCAGAATTTCAGCAACTACTTTCCTGATTAATGGTTGGTGTCCTGTTGTGGCTTATAGATGGTTAAACTGTATAATTTAGCTGCAGGAAACCAGAGATTTTTCTGGTGGTGAGTTCACACCCTGTCCGCAGTAACCTTGGCTTTAATGAGTAGATATAATTAGACCCTGTGTCTAATTTGAGAGTATTTTGAGCGCTGTTGAAAGTTAGATAATTATGCATAATATTTATCTTTCAAATTAAGTTTTTCTTTTGGAGCCAGGAGTGACCATTCGGATGAGAGGGTGGAGCTGTAGAGGAGCGAGAGGTGGATCTGACTTACAGAATGTGGTGACACCTGGCAGACAGCCTGTCTCTGAAGCAGCCCTGTGCCTTAATATGCATATATACAAGTCTTAATATGATGACAATACGATGATGTGACTCACCACCTCATGAAACTTCAAGACTTTAGCTTTGTCAGGTAAACCCTAGAATAAAAGCTGAGTCAGCCTCAAGTGGCCGTTCAAGGAACTGCAGTTGTTGTGACTTTATGACTGGATGTATAAAGAGACCTGGATACAGTGTTGGAGGCAGGGATCCATATGTTCCTATGAAAGTTGCTCAGTGCCGCATGAAGCCAAAATCGCTCAGCTGCCACGTAGAAAATAACCTGGATTAACAGCACTGCTTCTGCACTGTGTGGCCCATTGAGCAGGCGCTTAAGACGCCGCTGCCGGCCAAGCCAGCTTCCTCCAGTTTTGCACTCTACTAACTCAAATGGGGGTAAAATGATTAATTTGTGCAGCTCTTCTTTTAAAATTATTTTTGGACCACAGGGCATCATGTGACAGTGTATTACACAATGTGGCTATTTATGGGGTATAATAACAGAGTTGAGTCGGCTCAGTGATGGGTGTTAGCACTGCTGCTTGGCAGGCTCGCCAGGATGGTCCAAGAATCAGACCCCCAGCATAAAGAGGATGGTGTTCAGGTATTGTTACACTGGAGATGTATTGAGAGATGAGGCAAATTAAGGCCAACTGGCTGTGTCAGAAAACAGATCAACATTGGGCATTAGAGTCCACCGAAATGGAGTCTGGGCTTTTCCAAGGTGCATTCACAAGTTGTTTTATTTGTCTTAGAGCTCTACAACAACTCACAGAAAGAACAAAGCAGGCATGCCTTGTTGCACAATCTGAATTTTCATCAAAACTTGCCCTTTTCAGTGTGTAGGTTGTTAACTCGGAGGTTGATGTTGTTTCCTTTTAAGAAGGGGATTTTGGATGGTTATAGACAGTCTGCATCCGGTGAGTCAGACTGGATTAATTGTGGACTAAGTCTGTATCACCAGCATAAATAGTTTGGATAATGACAAAATCCCCTTGAATCTCATTCTCTAAATCATATTAAACATGTTACCACTCATTATTTTGCTGATCTGATATTTCTGTCATGACTAGAAGGAGAGATAAAACTTGGGAAACAGGTTTGACAGATGACATGCCAATAAAGGATGAAGAGGCTCAATGAAAAAGCAAATCGCTGCAGCCGTATCACTAACCATAATGTTATTTTTGAAATTGTACCTTAAATCAAACACATCTTTCCTTTCATCAGTGCTGAACTTGACTCTACAAAAATTGAAAAGGTGTGATTAATCGTGTTTGCTATTTTTGGTCATCAGTTTTCTCCTGGCTTTTCAAACAATGGCAGATCATTTTAGAGCAGTGCCTCTGTTACCATGAACATAACAGACATTCCCCTGAATAGGAATTGGACTGGAAACAAATGTTTCGTCTGGCTTGTTGCAGTAAGCGTTTGTCATCGCCTCCTCTTGGCACTAAAAAGCAAGCACCCTTACTATGAAAACCACAGCAGGGAACCCCCAAAAGCACCATGCTCACAGATGAAAAGACCAGATCTGCACACTCAAGTCTGTTTTGGCATATTTCTGTAGCTGCTAGCAGCAGTGTCAGTTGCCAGTTTCACTTGAATATTATTACAAAAAAACCCTGGAAAGCCAAGAAAAAATGGAAACCCTTTAACTTAATGCAAAACTTAAAAACTGAGTGTAATGAAAAATACATTTCCAGTTTAAATCATGTGTCCCTGTGTTATTTGATCATTTAGCCTTTATCATATACCAAACATATGTCCAAAAAAAGCAGTATCAGAGTTATTTTTACATCACAATATCTTTCTTTTCTCTGTCTGTACAACCAGGTAATTGTTTGATGACTCATCCTGCACTCAGGGGTGTTAATAAAAGATCATCCAGTCAAATGAGAATTAAGCTAGCCACACTGGTCATTTAATATCGCACTTCACGGTATGTGGGTTGTAGTAGCAATATAAAAAGAGACATGAAGAGATATGTGTTTGGATATCAGTGGGAAAAACCTTTGTTTTCGTTCAGCTTCAGCTTCAATTGAAATAGACTACATTATAAATCGGCCGTTATGTATTATTCACACTGTATTTTTTTATTTTTACTTTTATCTGCTCCCGTTTGCCTTGATAAAATTTAATGCATCCGGTCATGACTTCAGTCAACACTTCCTGTATCTGTGTAGAATTAAAAGCCTGTAATAATTTCATTTGAGAGAATCCCTTAATTCTCTAAATAGGCTTTTATTGTGAAATATTTGCAGGAAGTTGGTTGTGGAGGATTCAGTGACTTACATAGTTAGCATGCTGCACTTCAAATGTACCTCCTGCCATCTGGTGACACTTTTTACACTACTACAACAACATTTCGGCTGGCACATGAACAGACACAGTGACTGAAATAATAATAGTAGTAATAAAAATAGGACATTAACAACCCGATGACATCACACACGTCATGAAAGACGACCGGGGAAAATTGGCATGGACCATAGTGTAGCCTGTCATGTCTATCAGCCGAGTAACGGCATTATTTTATGACTCCACAGACACCTAATCTGACATAGTGACCGTCGGAACGGACAGAAGTGTCATGTAGTGTGAACCAGGCATAAGCTAGCCCACTTTTTAGCAGTCCAATCAAATGCAAAGGGTTTGATTTAAATTCCTCTTGGAAGTGTCCACCGCTCAAATGCTCTCTTTTACTGGGAATACATCACAACAAAGAAGCTGAAGACGCTAAATCTTCTGTTTCACTGGGACTTTAAAGGTCCAGTGTGTAGGATTTTGGAGGATGTATCAGCGTAAATGAAAAATAATATAGTAAGTATGTTTTCTTTAGTGTATTATCACCTGACAATATGAATAAT
>JAPZEB010000012.1:8640303-8650692 GCA_029783705.1 Chaetodon striatus
CAAAGAGAAGCAGCAGGTCTTCACATTTCTTGTCTTTCACATGGCATTTATGCTTCATTAATAGCATGATTGTCACAACTGTTGCAGATTAATTCTGTTCATCAACAACTTTAATATTTGACCAGTTGTTTCAGCACGTTTAAAAGCCTATTTCTTAGTTTGACGACAATGGGCCTCATCCACAAACAGTACATGCGTACAAATCTGTGCTTAAACTGTGCGTATATACGTTTTTTTTTGCACAAATCTGGGATTCATTTTCTTACCTGGGTGGCTGTGGCCGAGGTAGAGTGGGTTGTCCACCAGTCGGATGCTCCTCCAGCCCACGTGTGTGTGTGTGAGCAGCAGGTGGCTCCTTGTATGGTAGCCTCGGCCACCAGTGTATGAATGTGTGTGTGAATGGGTGAATGTGACTCGTAGTGTAAAAGGTACGTTAAGTGGTCGGATGACTAGAACGGCGCTAAACAAGTGCAGGCCCATTTACCATTTACCTGAAATTGTTCGCTCTCTACAAACAGATTTAGAGCCTAAATACCTCTGAAATTGTTGCCCTTTCATCCTCATCAATCATCATCATGATCAAAATATTTGAGTGTCACAGTCCTAGCTTACAGTGGAGTATACGACAATGTCAATATTGAAATGTAACAGTTTTTTTGTTCATTATTTTTACTGACTTGGCTTTTAATGATCAGCTACTCTGTCTAATTTCTAGTGCCATAAAACTGCATAAATGTGAAGACTGTATAAAAGATTCTTATTTACCTCCAAGCACCTCTGCTAAGATGGCATATCTAACCTTGCCAGAAGATACTGCAGCCATTCCTTTAAGAGAGAGCACATCTTCACATCTTGACAAAACATGTTTGAAGAGAGTGACAAATGGCTTATCGGCTGCTTTTGACTGCCAAGATGTTCCCTGCGTAGAAACAGCTTCACCGTTATCTCCATGATACGCCTCTAGGCAAACATGTTTCCTTATGTGGAGAAGTAGGGGCGTGGCTGTATGTGGGCATGTACCTGTCAGTTAAGAATGATTCAGATTCACCAATATAAGCAAGGTTTTCAGAACAAAATTACCCGGTGCACGTGTCTTGAATACGACGGTAATTTTGCGTCTGTACTTGTTTTGTGCACAGAGGAAAGACTTCTCTGCACAAATGAGGCCGAATGTCTCTTGTAGGAGTTTGCTGATTATCAAAGTTAGCCTCAGAGTGGGTGTAGTAACAGTTGAGCATGTTGTCACTGTTTCATTGTGACAGATCTGTAAATATTTCTTCTTGCCACAGGTGGAGCGTCTGCCCATTCTCATCGACAGCCCAAAGAAGCTGGATCATCAGCTCTCCTCAGACCCAGACAAAACCCCCGTCAGCAACGCAGGAAACACAGACTCTGAGCCCGAGGACATGAACCAGCCAGGTGGGACAAAAAGCATTAAATATTATTGTGTTACAAAGCACAACAGGTTGTGTACACCAGCACTGTGCTGGCTCGTGAAACTCAGGATGTACCGTTCCCACTTTCTTCCGAGGCATTTGAACATTTTATTAATGTTTTTAGAACATTTATGAAATTGCAGCATTACAGCACATCAACCTCATAACGACAGACACACACACAGTTACTGCGGTGGTGTTACTGTTGTGAACAGATCCAGACCTGACAAACAGCGCTGAGCTGCTGTGATAAACGATGAGCTGGTGCTGCACTCGCTGTCCTCTGTGTGTCAACACAGAAAAGGCTGCCCTCAGCGTAATTACATGCCTCTGCATCTCTTCACCAAACCACTTAACCTATGCGTGGCTCCGTCTTTTCTCCCCAGACCCAAACCAACCTGCTAAATAATGTAGCTCCTCCAGTTGTGATTTTTATAACTCAAGATGCTTTTTAACTGGAGATGCTGAATGTGAGAGATGTTTCAATATAATCTAAACCTTTGAAATGTTAGCTAAGGCATTATTAATGTTCAGCTTCATAGTCAAGATGTATCTCTGCCTTCACATTGGAACACACACAGGAAGTGGCAAAATAACAGCAGTACTTTGTGCACTTTGGCGTACCGCATTAAGTTCACCAGGCAAAACATAGAACTGTATTTCATTTAACCTGCTCTGCTTCTGCTGCAACATGACGTCGTCCTACAAGGTGCTGCGTTTAAGGCTGGGTATCATAAAAAGGTTTTTGATTTGTACCTTGACTTTGATACCAGTTCCTGAAAGATACTTTTTCCAATACTATTTTTTAAACTACGTCACACATTATGGTACAAATCTTTAACTTTTCAGCCTCTTAGAGTTTTTTCAAACTCAAAGTAGTTTCATAACATAAAACCTCATTACCACAATGTGGTTGAACTTAAGTTTTCTGTGTCAACTCTTTAGTTTCATGTTTCAGCACCTCTGCATTTTTTCACACAAAGCAGTCTTGAAGTTGTTTTGATGTTAAGCCTCGGGGCTCTGGGAGGCCGGGCGTTTTACTGCACGTTCACCCGACCAGCGAGGAGATGACTGTGTGCTGCGGAGGAGGAAACTTTCTCAGAGCTGGGTCTGGGAGTCAGATCTGGCTCTTTAATGTTAGGCGGACTTAAACGCTGAGAGGAGGATAGCTGCAGTCTGTTCTCCTTCTCGCAGTCAAACGCGGAGCAGCGTTCTGCTCTTAAATTTATTCAATGCACGTTCAAGTGTTTCATCAAATTCGCTGTGTTGCCGGTGTTGGCAACAGTGTCCTCTTTGCATATATATTTATTATGGCCTGCTTTTGGCGTGGAACCACATTACTGATCTCTTGTAAACATTTTTTACACCTGTGTGACGCACACTGTAGTCGAGCCTGTCAATACACACCAACACACGTGAGGCCCGTCTCTGAGCGCAGCGTAGTGCTATTCCTGCGTGCCTCTACAACATGTAATGTTAGACATCTGTTACTCCAACTGGATTTCCTGTATCTTATTTCATGTCTCACTCATCCCTTGAACAACAGTCTAATAAGGTGAGTATCAACAGCAACACCGATGCACCAGATTGGATCTGTGCCTTCCTAAAAGATGCCTCTCAAAAAAGGTTTTATCAAGTCGACACACCATTGAGTCATTTTAAATTCCAGAGACTTACAAAAATAGTTCTGTTTGTTGGTTTTATTGTTTAGTGTTTGTCTGCTAACCTCATGTAGCTTTTATGAGGCAAAAAACTTTCAAGATTATAAAGTTGTGAATGGCACAAACACATTAAACCTCACCCATCTTCTGTATCTGGAGCAGAAGTGGAAATGTCACATAAAGGGCCGTTCACATCAAGAACAATAACTGTAACGACAGCTATAACGACGACTGTGTGAGCAACAGCACTGATGAATGATAACATTCTGTAAAAAGTGCCGCCAAGCACATGCTGCACACCCCAGCTGTGTCAGCATTTTAGGAAAATGGATATTCATGACCTGTTACTGTACGTGCTGCAGAGAAAGAAAAGAAAAACCAGAAGGGTTTTGGTTTTTGATTCATAATGTTGCTCAGCAGTATTTCGGGACACTAGTTGCTGTGATGTTCGGGTACCAACATACCAGACTGCTCTGGTACACAGACAGTGATGCGTACAGGCCAAGCAGCAACGTCTGGAGCTGAAAAGTGAAGCCAGTACACAGGTGCCAAAAACTGTGTTTCTTAAAATGGCCACTTGAGGCCAGTTCTAGAAGCCAGTCAGTCCCCATAGACCCCCATGTTAACATGCCCAGCTTTACAGCAGAAATGACAACGATTACAGCCTGGTACTAAATTACAGTACTGTTGTTCCGGTCTTTACAGAAAACACTGTTAGTCGAGAAATATAGAGTTTTTACCCAAGGTAGCAGTGTGGCTCTAGGGATTGCAATGTTTGGCCTTCAGCTGGTCCACTCATTTGGTCTAGAGTGAAATATTAGATGGCTTACCATGCAGTTTGCTACACACTGTCAAGCCCTGTGACCTTCAGGTCATGTTTATAGCCTGGTACAAAAAACAGTTTGGCTCTCTATAGCTAATGTCAACATTCATAACATCTGTACAAGTGTAGATTTTTATATAACTCACCCAGTTATATTTTATTAAGGCCTAAAGTTACGCATGATTAAGGGTGGGCTGCTTTGAGTGACAGGCTGTTTGCCGATAGTGTCGTCTGCTTCTCAGTCAGATCCACCCCTCGCGCCTCCACAGCGCCACCCTCTCACCCAAATATGGTCACCAAAAAGCCAAGATGGCAACAGCTGTAAGGCTGAACTCGAGGCTTCAAAACAGGAGTCCACAAATCAATGGGTGATGTCATGGTGGCAACGTCCATTGTTTTTACAGACTACGGCACAGACGACCAGCTTTTATGCACTGTTGCAAGGACTCACGGTATGAGCACAGAAACCTAAAACCTCTGGGTGTCATTGTGCTCCAAGTCACAGTGCGTCAGACTGCTGTGAGAAAGTAACTAAACTGCTTTAAAATAAAAATTAATTAAGGCATCAGTCAGTTTCCAGAGTCAAGATGAATTAACGTTTGACAATTTACTGGAAATGTCAGTAAATGGATGGTGGATGGAGACTGTTGTGCCTGTGTGGTCAAAGGGACGGGATTTGATTGTCTCTATCGTTCATGTAGTTGCTCTGAAAGTGATTCCAGTGATATTGTTCGCCACTGTTGTTGTCGTTATAGTAGCGGTGTAGACTCTGCTGTCCTGATTTAAAATGATTTTAAAACAATGTATTTGAAGTTACCAAGATACTTATCTTTCTTGGTGTAGATGATCCTTTATAAACTGAATTTAATGCTTCAGTTTATGCAAACATGTTGAATATGCTTATAATTAAATGTCTTTGTAAGCTACTGGCAGTTATTAGGTCAGAGTAGATGTCATGTTTCAATGAGTGAATGTCTCATTTCAGAAGAAAAATAACATTTAGTGCCTGCTTTGTTTCCTTTCCTGCAGAAAAAGAGCAAGAACCCAAGCTGACCTGTGAATACTGCGGCTGGGTCGACTTTGCCTACACGTTCAAAGGCTCTAAACGATTCTGCTCCATGGTTTGTGCAAAGAGGTAAGTCACCCTCTGGGTTTATGTTCTTTTTTTTTAAACAGTTGTGTGAAAAAAGCTCTAACTGTGGATGTTTTACGGACAGGTACAACGTTGGCTGTACGAAGCGGATAGGCCTTTTCCGTCCAGAGAGGAGTAAACCAACGAATCGCTGGCGCAGAAGATCTCAGGGCCGCTCCAGTATAGAAGCTAAGAAGCAGGTACACACACACACTCATACACACAAACACTCACACACACGTTCACCGTGGTAAAACTTCTTCATCAACACTTTACCTCCCATCACATACTGCTTCCACTGCACATTTTATGCCCCGCACTTTTCACGCCTCATGCTTTTTAATGAACTTGAGCATCATTTGTGTCAGTGCCCGATTATCTCCCTCTGTCTTTAAAGGGTCATTAAGTACTTTATGGTCTTTGTCAACGTTTATTGGTGACCAGTAGGAACAGCGAGGCATTAGTAGAGATTTTCTGCCTCCTGCACAAGTTATATAGACATCAGAAGCAACTGGATTGGCTGCTTCTGTTTTGTTTTTTTGCCACTCATCTGCGACTTTGACGGAGAACTTCTCGATATCTTGTGACCTGACTTCCCCTCCCTGGAAATACTGACACTTGTAATGACTCAGTAAAGTCAGATTTTTACAAGAGAGTCGAGTAGTTTAGATGATAATGTTTTTGGCTTAAGAAGAGTCTTTTTAAGCTTTTAAAGCCAAAATATTTTGAGTTATGTAACGTCTCTGGGGTTGGGTCTTTAACCTCCAGTGGGGGGTGCTTTTGTTTCATGTTTGGTCCAGGAAATGAGTTTTATAATCCAGAGGGTTCAGCACCTGACAAAGTAATTGTCGAGGCATTGGTATCGATCCAACAACCCTATCAAATCCCCGCAGGTGTATTATACTCATTTGAAGCTATTGTACAGTATAAATCTTACTTATTACCCCTTTAATCTTTGATGTGTCTAACACAATGTCCCAGCGGTGTTTTACTGATGAGCACTTCATGTCTCAGATGCCGAGCCCTGACGTCATGCTCCATTATTTCACTCTCCAGAAGCTGTCCCCCTCCCCGCAGCAGCCCCAGGGCGGCTCTGTATCCTCACCGCATCCCTCACAGCCCAGTCAAGAGGAGTCCAGCCCGTGTTCGGACATGTCCAGCTACGAGGAGCCGCCGTCTCCCCTCTCAGCAGCCAGCTCAGGACCCCCGCCTCCTGCACCGGCGCCGGCTCAGGTCCCCGTCCACCGGCATCCGAGCAGGGCCTCGGACCAGGAGAGCTGCGCTGCGAGAGATGCACCTTCGCTCTGTCAGCGCTTCTTACCCAACGACCCCACCAAGTGGAATGTGGAAGAAGTTTATGAGTTCATCCGTTCACTGCCAGGTCAGAGGAGTAAACACAGGAAACACACTCCTAAAGCATCACATACTTCCTCTTGCTTGCTCATGAATCCTGTTTTAAAGATATAATATCTTAACTTTTCCGCATTTAATCAAGGAAGTGCTCAACATCATGTGGTAGCTGTTGCCTGTCAGTGACATCATATCCCAGGGTTGAAGTTGTCTGCCAGAAGCTGCCATAAATTGACTTTTTATGTAGTTTTACGCCACATTTTTATGATACACTTTTTTAGATCTTGGTCATTTTTAACTATATGTTTTCAGGGGATAAAGGATTTTAGTCATCAGACGTCTGGATCTCAAGCTATCAAAGAAACAAGCTGAACGAACGTTAGCAGCAGCTAACAGTGTCTGTGCAGGACAGTGTTGGAGAAACACAGAGTTTTAAGGCAAAACTGCATTATTCGTTTTTTTCACCAATTTAAATCACCAGGTTCGTTTGTAAAGGAGACGTCTGGGGATAATTTGGCTCCCGGTAAAAACATCTGATCTTCTGGATCTTAAGTTATCAGAGAAATAAAGGTGAACACACATAAGCAGGAGCTGAGCTAGCAGCCACCGTGGCGAGCCAAACACCAACTTTGAAGGAATCGTTACAGGAAGAATTGACTGTTGCTCTGTCTACATATTGGACGTTAAAGAAGTATTTAATAGCTGGAAAGATGGTCTAAAACTGTCTGTTTATGCTATATAAAGATGCAAATACTTGTGAAGCTGGTGCTGCATGACCAGAGAAAACTGAGAAAAAGGGCTGTGTCATTTGTTTTCTCTCAAGAAGTAGAAAACCCACAGCTACTAGAATTGCACAGCGCTGCACCAGACCAATAAACACTCCCGCTGGTAGGTGACATAATGTGAACTTGTCCGGTTGACACAGTGGCAGCCAGCTTGTAACAAACACTCTGATAATACAGTTAAATGATGAGCTCTGAAAACATTAGAGGCAAGAAACAGGCAACTCAGTAACAGAATCTTGGTTTATATTTAATCAGCACTGCCTAGTTTAACCCTATTGATCTCAGTTTTATCAGCCTCCGTTTTCACAGCTTCACTAACACTCGCTATTACAGCTTAACGGGACACTAAAATATGTTTCTAAAGAACATTTCAGGTGAGAAATGAGCAATGCTTTGTCAAAATCTCGGTTTATATTTGAGCAGCAGAAGTGGAAAATGCGGAGGTGCAGCCATGTATATCAAGCAACAGCCCAAAAGGCAGTGAAACTCAAATACAGGGGAGCAGGGAGATTTAGGTGCTGGTTAGATAGAGGGAAGTTTACCACAGTTGATTTACACGTACTACCCACATCGTTTGATACAAAGCTGGTTGAAAATCTGCGACATATCCTTTTTAAGTTTGACTAACTGAAGCTTATACTTCTTCCAGGTTGTCAGGAGATAGCAGACGAGTTTCGCTCTCAGGAGATTGATGGACAGGCCTTGCTCCTGTTAAAGGAGGACCACCTCATGAGCACCATGAACATTAAACTGGGACCTGCACTCAAGATCTTCGCACGCATCAACATGCTCAAAGACTCTTAGCAGGAAAGAGCGTGTGTGTGTGGGTTCTGCGCATTGATCTTAGTGCGTCTATTTTTGTGTGTGTTTGTAAGTGTGTGAGAGAGGATTGTGAAACTTTGGCAAATGATGTCATCGTAGCACTGACAACACAGACTGACTGCACTATGACCTCGCCTCCTCCGCACTACTGGACCGGTTCCTCTGAATCTCACTTACGCTCATAATTACCTGCAGCTCGAGCACTGGAAGCTGTTAGTCTGCGTGTACGTGCACTCAGAGGGTTAAAATCAGGAGCCACAGTGAGATCTGTGCCATATTCCAAAATATTGATTCTCATAATAAATGACTGCATTTACAGCAGGTGTTAACATGCAGCAGTGTCTGGATATCTGATACGGATAAGAAACAAAGCATGTTAAAGTCTGGTGTAAATGCACGCCGAACATTGCCTTTTCACTGCTACTGCAACCTCTAGATTTAGACGCAGTCTGGCTTACATTGTGATCGGATCTCAGCAAGGCGTAAACGCCTTCTGTGCTGCATTTTGATCGATGTGGAGAATGACATGCAACAAAGGACACTGCGGTTAATGGAGGCGCCGTATGCCGGGTACACACTGGACGCAGAAGCACCGCAAAGGTCGCCCTTTTTCCGTAGAGTGCTGCCCTCTTCCTTTGGCTGCCATGATAACCAGTTGGGCTGTTTACACAGGTCTGCAGCGCTGAGCTCTGAAGCTAGCTTACAATCTGCAGCAATAGTTTTCGTGTCTGGTGTGTTTTTTCCACGAGCCGCGAGTGAATCTAGCAGGAAAACACACTGGTGATGTAATATAAACAATATATAGGTGTTATAATATGAATCACCAAATTATGATAATTGATAAAATACGCATTCACCACTTCCACATATAATTTGTCAGTTGTGTCTAAACAAAGAGCGAAGAGATGAGCGGACACAAAAGCAAACAGACAGCTGTCTCTGTAATAAGAACTAAGCAGAGGAGCAGTATTACTTGCCAGCAAGTGCTGAGAAATGCACTTCTGCGTGACAGTTGGGGTGCTTTGGCGTTAGGGCTCTGACACACCAGGCCATCGGCAGGAGCCTGTTGCCCTAGTTTTTGCGGAGAGTCCCATGCTGCTAGCACTAGTTGGTCCTTATCGACGGCTTTTCAGAGAATGAAATCCCTGTGATTGGCAGTTCAGCTCGGTGCAGAAGAGAAACGGAAGTCAGGAAAGCAAACAAATAACTGAAGTCAAGAGAGTAACAAAATGAGATGGAAACAAACTTCTTGTATCAGGCAAGATTTTTTTTTTTTTTTAGCCATTGAGCTATCAAGCAAAAACGGTTCATAATTGTGTCAATTTGTTCTTTCAACATGGGGTTGTTAATGTGCTAACTGGCTAACGAGCATCTTGAATCCGTCTTGTTGGTCTTGCTGTTTCTCTCTTTAAATGACTAATGCAGACTACCGCTGCCTGCAGCTATGGAGTTATTTCCTGTCATGCGGGAGCAGAACATACGTGCTAGTTGGTCGTTGGAGTTGTGTTCACATGCAACTATTTGGCCAAGATAAAGGCTACATCCACACGAAGACTTGTCTTTTTGAAACCGCCAAATAAAATGATCGGATTGCAGCAGTGTTCCTGTCGGGGTAAAGTCAGAGGTTAGAGAGGTGGGGCTATGACATCATCGCCGGCCAGAAGTCGCGTATTGGCTATACACACGAAGACGCAAAGGCGGCATCTTCAGATTTGTGCACTCTGGAGCCCTGCTTCAAAAAGATGCAGTTTGGTATGGATGAAAGGCCGAACCGGTTAAAAACTTTGGTGAATTCCCCCTGACAAAGCTTTGTGTGGATTGGCCCACAGGCGCCATCGGCATTAGTCGCCACTAGTTCTTTGATAGCAGTTTGGTGTGTCTGGGCCCTATCTCCTTACTCAGCTGCCTGTATCCACCTTTACTCTGCAAAGCAAAAAATAACTGGAGCCTATACAGCAGTGCTGCTTTCCTTGACCTGAGACGTGCCGTGCTGTGCTCCTGTTTTGCATATTAAGATCTGATCATAATGAGGGCAGGACTGCGATAACAAGAACGCTTATTAATTCCAGGTGTAGAGGCAAAGGTCTTAATTACATATTATCCAGATAGCACATCTAGATACAGAGTCCTTGATAACAGCAGGTGTAAATGTCTCGAATTTGGCCCGCCAAAAAAAAAAAAAGTGGAAGTAAAAGGAAAAATGGAGACGTAAATAAGGAAAGTTGAATACACAAGTTTAAGTGCCAAAGTGCACCACCTGCTCAGTTGTGTCTGGGTTGGGTCATACTGCAACACAGTGCTGACTGAATTAAGACTTTGAGACAAACGTGACTGAAATCTGAGTTTATCATTATTATTATTATTATTATTATTATTATTA
>JAPZEB010000012.1:8689318-8703480 GCA_029783705.1 Chaetodon striatus
TCCATTTAACATTTTATTGAAATGTTACTTCAGCTCCGATAGTCTACTGTTTCCATCCATTTCCTCATTACCATATTATCTTTTTTTTTTAGCTTATCTTCTATTTTTATAAACATACTGACACTGTGACCTTTCTTCTCAGACACCGTCAGTCACTGTCTCGCTCAGTGCCGAGGTTAAGTTATGATGTTAAGTACCTTAGGCAAGCTGCGTGCCGCATGGAGGATTTTCTTTCTGTGTCCTGGGTCAGTGATCCCGATGTCTCTGAGATCCTGGTCCTCCATCACGTTACTTCCCTACATGTGCACAAACGCGAGAGACATACACAAGTAAACACATTCACACACAGGCGCACACACACACACGGCCACACTCATACAAACACACATGCATGTAAACAGATAAACACGTACATACAAACACATGCACAGAGAGAGACAATACACAGTATGGACATACAATGATACAATCCATGAAAATAAATCAGTCGATTATACTGTATATCAGTGCAGTAATTTCAATGTCTGCATACACACACGGGCATACAGTATTTACACATGAAAGACATCATACTGACACGTGACAAATAGCTTTACATGAACAAAGGCTGAGAAAAGTACTGTATCATGATGCTTTCTACACTGTAACTACAGGGCAACATTGCAGCTGTGCAAACACACACTTTCTCATAACACACACACACACACAGACACACACACACACACAGTATGCACATCTCTGACATAAGCAGTAACAGCAGAGTGGGAGGACAATGAAGTCAAATAAATTGTGCATGCCAAGAGTAATCAATCTGATCTGGTGCGACTCAGAGGGAACAAAGCCTTCATAACTGCAGCAGCATCTACAGGATCTCAGTGTTTCATTGAGGGAAACCAAACAGTCCGAGAGGAAACGAGAACGTTTCACGACAGTTTGTAACAATTATTTAATTTGGGAACAGAAACAATGAACAATAATCGTTCTCCACCTCCTAAAATCTTGACTGACAAGCAGATTCTTGTCTGTTTCATGTAGCTGTTCATATTTGCAGCTCCAGCTGCTTTGTCATCTTATTCCGGTTTATAGGCAGGAATAAAGATACAAGGAGAACCTTGAAAATGTGGAGCTAAGCGTTTTTCCCCGTGGACTGCTGCAGATTGATTCTTCCTGGCCAAGAATGTTAAAATGTTCTGTAGTCTTTACTCAATCTGCTCTTACTGGATTGGTTTCAGAGCACAATGCAGCAGTATTCACAGGCCTGTATCAGGGTGCAGTTTGGAGATTACTCACTGATCGCTAGAATAAAGGTCAAAATGAAGCGGGGTCTGATGTAAGGGAGGACCAAAATAGATTCTCCACTTTTATTAACACAGTTTGAAGTTGGATGATGCCTCGGGAGACTCTGCAAACTTATTATTTCATGCTGCATTTGAAACATGTGACGGGAATGTATGGTTCAGTTCTTACATAGCTCATGAGCAATGGTAGTCTGATTTAATCTGATACGACTTGCAGATGTAGCCATGGTAGAAGTCCTTCATCTCACTAAATGCACTCAGTTAATGCAACAGTGAATTAGAATTGCTCTATTTCTCTGCACCATGGGGGAATTGTTTAGAAAAATCAAATTTTGTTACTTTTTCAAGAGTCAGCCGGCGTAACGATAATATGGCAAAGAAAGAGGACTTAATTTATGTGTTACAATATGCATGCTTAGTTCAACATTATAACATTCAAGAAAGAGGGGGCTGCAGAATCTGATGCAATATTGATGCAGGGAAGATGCAATGTAAATGCATGATGGGTAACTTCTAAGATGTTTCCTGCTAGACAATTTGCATCTTTGCCACATTAGTTTGGACATCAGAGCGACAAAGCATAACGCTTTTTTAAAAACAGCAATTATATGTGACTGACAACGAAGCCCTCAAACAAATCCTCATGTTCAAGTCCAGTTAGATTGATCACATCTGAAGCGAGCCTGGCAGAATCTAAAAGGGCACAATATTAAACATTCACAATGTCTGCCTGACTACTCTGACCTTTCCCTTGTTTGCAACTTCCACATCCTTGTAAATATCCATGGGTAATTTGCCTTGTGAAATTAATGATTTATCTCCTTGATGCATCAAGTCCAGCAGACACATTAGTCGTGGCATGAAAATGAACATCAGAATGCTTAATGACCCATCGTCCTCATCACATTAAATCTTGATCAACGTGGTATCTTCCAAACCAATAAGACAAGAAGGTTGCTTTGTTTTCTTTCTCGATATCTGTACATTAGAGTCGGCCACAGTGGGACAATAAAAAATTTGTGTCAGCCAGTAAAGATTTTGCAATACGTTTAATACTCCACTAGCGATTTCTTTAATATCTCTGGTTGCATTAGGCTATTGTGGGCAATGCTGCAAATCAATAAGGGGGACTGATTTATGGCATCAATTTAAATAAGTACCTTTATTTGTCAGGTATTCAATTTACTTGATTAGTGAGAACCAGCATTTCAACGTTATCTATTTCTTAAATTGAAAGGCCAGGGAGGACACTTTATCGTGGTATGTAATATCATTACATACAATAATATCACATGTGTAGTCATAAAGATTTTATCCTTATTAAAACCCAAATGATTTTTGAGGCTGATATCAATAAAGTTTCTGATAAGGATTCTCAGGCATTCAGGGCGTCTAGTGGTTGAGATACATACACAACATCATCGGCTCAATTCCATTGCTGCACACCACCTCCTATCTATCCATCTCCCCTCATTTCCTGTCACCTTGTAAAAGGATCCTTTAAATTAGTCTATACACGAAACTCTGACCATGAATGTACTGAGCAGGGCATATTACAGTTAAAAAAATGAACTTGTTACTAGGGCTGGGCTAGATGGAGGAAATCACAGACCACAATATCTTCTGACCAAACACCTCCATGTCGATATTACGACTTAGTGTCGGGTTGACAATTGGTGCTTTAAGAATTTCAGAGTAAGATTTTTGAAAAATAAACAGTAAAGTGGTCAAATAATAGAACAGCTAGAACAGTCTGGTAGGTTTAGGAAATTACATCATTTTATCGTAATGCAGCCTTTAAAACCAGGAAAAGACGACACTTATGATAGAAGCATATCCAAATCAAAGACGACATCTAGCCTCTTGTCAACCTATAACTCATTAAGTGACAAAGCACCGTTCTGTGTAAGTTATTAATTACTTACAGAAACACTGTGCAAAAGTCCACCTTCCACCTTCTCTTCCCTTTCTCCATTTCTCTCTCAGTCTCTCAAACACATACATCAAGCACCTTTATAATCAGCCCTACTGCGCTCAGAGTTTCCGTTATCCAGTTCTTGACCAGGAAAATCTGTTGAGTCCGACATATTTAAATCTGTCTGGTAAAAATATTTCCCGTGAGAGTATAAAGGCCTACAACCGTGTCCTAAGAGCAAGCATCTCTGTCCAAACTTAATCGTTAAAGATGCACTTTTGCTACGTCATGTTAACAAACCAGGTAGGATATCAGCTGTGCCCTTGAAATTACACTTAAAATGTAATAGCAGCATTTATGTTAAGTAAAACCCACTCTCAAGGTGATTTTGTTCTGCAATTTTAATTGCCAGTTCATTGCTGTTTAGGGCAATAAAGTTCGAAAGAAAAAAAAAAAACCTCTTCAAAGATGGGTAAGTACTTGCGGTCTTTCTACATTTGTACTTTTAAAACAAAAAACATGTGTTTTATATTGTGATAATTACTAAAATGACATAAACAGCAAGTAGGCTGTTATTAGTGACAATCGTTACCAGAAACTTTCAGCTTTGGTTTGTGGGTTTGCAGATCAGGTTCGGGTGATTGATTAACGTGTGTGTTTGCAGGTCCGGTGGTGCAGATTCGCTCTTTATGGGCCAGGATGGTGACAGTTTTAAAAAAAAACCTGACTCGCACATCACTACTAGTCTCATATCAAAATATTGAAATAATATCAACATATTTCCCGGCCTTACTTGTCGCTATTCTCAAGTGTACAAACTACATAATGAAAACACTGTTTCTAAACTACCTCGAACACATCTTTGGTATTTCTGTACTCAAATGTTTTGTTACTTATTGTTTGAAATATTCAGTGTCGATATGTACAGTATACACTGTATATAAAGGCAAAAAGCTGGCCCAAACATTTTATTTTCCTGGTTGTAATCCATATTGCACATCCCTACTGTATTCCTTCTACTATAGCTATATATTATGACTACACATACTACTGCTTTAGGCTTGTTGTCACTTCATGAACAAATCTGAGCCTAAAGCTTGGATCTCCATGGCACCTCATAGTAGGATTGATCACGTGTTCGTAAGGACTCCCATTATGTTGTGATCTCATGCCTTATCGGAAAGAAAAACAGATCAGAGAGCAGCACTCCAAGACTGGAACGCTTTATGAATACAACCACTTTCCCTCTGAGCTCGCTGGTCTCACTTAAGTGAGCTCAGCTGTGACAAACTGATGTAACATATAGCCTATAGTGCTAATGCAGCTCTGTGGTCGGCGAAATGTCCGCATTTACCCTTTGGGCCTGGTTATTTACAGTGTACGGCCATGTTTTTTTCAGAGTAACATGACCAGGGGATTGGAGACGTAATGGCGTTTTCTACAATCATCACCAAATGCAATATCAAGTTTCCTTGCGATGTTCTCTACGGGAAACATGATAATGCTTTCAGTCAGAATGTGGACGTCTTTTGAGCTGCAGCTGAATGAATTTATCAATATGTAATTTGATGGAGGCGTTTTAAAAAATGCAAAACATTCATCCAAAATGTGTCAGTGTTTTCCAGAAACTGTCTGATCATGTTTTTAAATCATCACAGAGGACGCATCATGTGTCTTTTGATAATTTACTTACTAGTGAAATGATAACTTTTAACCAAAGTAAATGTCTTGCATGCAAAAATGTGTAACTAAAGTCTAAAAACCAGGAGTGTACAGGCTATAAATACAACATCAGCATGCTGCTGCATTGTGCAGTTATTGCAAGACTCATAAGCACCACAAGCAGAGTATAATAGGTAGTGGATTTAGTGAGATTTGGCAAGCAACCATGCAGCTACGGTGTGTTTAGAGTGACTGTTTGTTCACGTTATCTGACTGTATCTACACAGAGGTCAAGTCCAGTGACTGTAAATCAGAAGATTCAATGTAGGGGGAGGAGGTGGATTTAGAATTGTGCAGTAAATGAGATAACATGATTGGGAATGCTGGGAAAAAGTTAATGGGTTCTGGTTGTCATTTGTCTTTCAACTGGTGACAGTCTACATTCTTTAAAGGGATTCAGTGTGGGGCCATAAATCTTAGCAGGGTCATGCATCGCACAGGAGGTGCAGAGGAGTTATAAAGGGGAGAGGGGAAAGGGGGACGGATGAGAGAAGGTGCAGGGGTGAGTGGGAAAGAGAAAAGCGGGGAGGAGGGGGGGTGAGTGGAGCTGCTGACAGACAGGCAGAGGGTGAGAGAGCAGAGTGGTGACATAAAAAGACAAATGCAGCTAGGTTGACACAGGGAGAGGCAGAGTGATGTAAAGTGGAACCGACCCCTGAGATGACGTGCTGCAGGTGACTCACCATGAATCGTAGGTCGTCGAAGCCATTGAGCAGGAACTTGCTCTCGTACTGCGGCAGCCCCACGTGCTCCAGCCACTCTCCGACCGGCTGGTCCAGGGCTTTACCACAGGCCCCATCTGCCGAGAGAGGGAAGCGCTTCAGCAGGGAGAAGCCGTTCAGCCGGTAGCAGCGGCACTCAGAGGACGACACATGGCATTGCCACATCATCCTCGGCCAGCAGAGGCAGAGCCGAGTGCAGCAGCACCAGGCGGGGTGGGGGGGAGACAGGGTCCAGGCCGGGGGTGAGGGGCTCCCAAGGTACGGTTGGGGGCCCAGCTAACTCAAACACAGGAGGAGGGTAGGAAGTGCTGCAGGCCCAGCTCAAGCCCTGCAGGGGACTGACTAGGCTAATATACACCCACTGGTGTTAGTGTGACTGACTAAAAATGTCAGGCGAGGGTGGAGGTAGTGCAGGGAAGGAAGCCCATCTGAAGCTTGGTATAGTGAGTTATGTTGGACTGAGCCACTACGGCATCTTCCAACAAACAGGGTTCACTAAACATTCCTTTAGTGAGCAGATGAGCGAGTGTATGAACAAGTGCCTAGCTAGTCCAAAAACAACAAATTTGAACACTACAAGTCAAGAGGCTAAATAATTTTCAAGCTGAGGGAAAATGGAAATCACTAAATCAAACATTTTTAACACATCACACATTATTTACTCTGCTAAAACTATCCCCGTCATTTTTCCTAAAATCAGAAATTACTCCATCAGGGTCTAACACAGAAATATTAATTTCCCCCAAAATAAATTGGTCACGGTTTTCACCACATACTTGTAAAGCTCTGGCTGAGTCCCATGGCTTCATTGGTCAATCTCTTTGAGAGCTAGGACACGGCTCATACAATGAAGGTAGCAGCATTCTAAAGTACTGTTGAGGTACTCATGTTATTTTTGATCAAGGAATACACGTTTGCTTAAATCATTTTTCATCTTTACTCCAGAGCCACAAGGAGTACGGTCAGGTAGACATATTGTAAATCCTACATCAAAAAAAGAAACGTTGGCTTAGGATTTCCACAGTGTGCTGATTCCAAACTCCTCAATTCATAATCAAATCCAAATATAGATTCCTTGATAAAGCTCCTGGTAAGCTGTCTGCCAGTGGAAAAAGGCTCGGTGTCCTTGGTGGTGCCAGTGCTGCCCAGCATTCACACTCTTCAGCAGGCTGCTGGCTGTGCGGCTCCGCCAGAGAACGTGCTTCTCATCTCTCAAAGCAGTAAATCCAGGTTCAGATCCAACAGACGGCAGGTGAGCCTCTTGACTCTGAAGCGAGGATCACTGCGGGACCACAGTGCAGGTTAAGCTAGCTCCTTCCTGAGGCAGGCGCCCCCACTCCCGCCCCAGCCCACCTGGTTCTTCTCCTCGCTGGGTACAGCTAGCAGCCTCTGTGCTCAGGGCAGAGGTTTGCTGCATCCCCTGCCTGTCTGAGACATGCAGGCAGCGCAGATGCAGTCACAGCAGCTGCTCCTGGCTCACACGCGCTACCCCTCACTGCTCACAGGGCATAACGTCCTGACGCCGGCTACTTCTTACACAGGAGACCACAGATCTGCCTCAACCTCAGCCACTGCTGCCACGTCCTTCCCACATCCACGACAGGCAACAGACTCAGATCATCCCCCCTTCTCATCCGAGCAAATCCCTCAAGCTCTTCTTTTTAACTCCCCCCCTCCTCGCTCTCGTCTCTCTCTGCTTTCTTTCTCTTGCTCTCGATCTCATAGCCCCATTCCCATATTGTGTGATCGCACTGCAGGGCTGCCGTATGCTGCCTGATGAAGTGGGGTGCTGCTCCACGTAACCACCTCTCTCTCCCTCACTCTCCCACTATATCAATTCCCCTCCCTCTGCCGCTCTCTCCCTCACTCTGTCTCGCTCCCTGCCTCTCGTCCTCAAACACACAGACAGATGCAAAAACACACACACTCTTCCTCTCTCTTCGTCGTCTGTCTCTCTACCCCTTTTCCCCTTCTATCTTGCTCCCCTTTTTTTCCCCTCATACAAATGCACACATCCTCGCTCTCCTCTGTCTGTCTCTCCCTAACCTTACCCCACCTCTCCTCCCCCTCCTCGCTTTCCCCACTGCACTGATTAGAATTGCAGAGGCACTCTGATCTTGCCAGTGCAGAAAGGACACCACCATCAGAGGCAAGGAACAGGCACCGAGAGCCCAAAAATCACAGTGCTGGCTCTGCCAAGAATGACTAGAATGTAAAGGGATGACGAAGACCCGATCCTCTTCTGCAGGAGCAGCGCCAAATTTTTTAAGGCTAACACGGGATATTGAAACAAAGCGCCTCATCAAGCCCCTACTTATTAGCAGACAGCTTTAATTCATTTACATCTTACTTTGATGATAGGACAAGGGGGGGCAGCATTGATTCAAGTCAGCAGAAGTCTCTAATGCACTCATACAGGAGAAGAGAAGAGGCGACCCGCACTCCAAGTCCCGTCTCTTCTTCATCTCACGCAGTCATACAGCATGACAGAAAAGAGGCAGATTCAATTATGTACTTCCAGATGCTCGTGTCATATCAAGCGTTTTTACAGCACAACAGAGGCTACTTGCAGGAGAAAAAAAAGCCTGGATAAACAAGTGAGGTAATATATAATTAAGATAGATTTTGGGTAGAAAGACTGCCTCGGTCTACAAAGGGAGTGGTAGACTTTAGCACCCACCTATGCAGGGCTGCTCACTGAGTCCGTCACTGGTGTTATCTGGGTACAGCTGCAGGCAGAGCGTAATTATGCAGGCTTTCAAGCTGCTTGCAATCACCTCACACATTCCCAGATGGGTAGTCAGCCAGTCAGTAAGGCAGTCAGGGCAAGGAGAAGCGGTGCCAACAGAGGGAAGCAAAGTGAAGGGCTATTGATTGAACCTCCTCCGTAATTGGCCGCCTGTACCCCTGTTGCTCTGGCGTTAACGATCAGGTAAAAGGCCAAGTCGGGTCTCCGTGACCCGTCAGTCATCCACAAGGACCAATGCTCATCATTCGTTATCAGGGAGAGAAGCTGCTGTCAGATTTGCCCTGACTGAGGAGAGATGATGGAAGGAGGGAGTGACTGAGTGAGAAAGGGAGAGAATGAGCAGGAGACAGATAAGAGTCAGAGAAAGACTAATAAAGGAGGAGGCGATGAAACATATGGGGGAGATAAGATGGTAATAGGACGTAAGAAGGATTGAAGTGGACTAATTATGATTCACTACGAGATCCCACAACTCCTCCTCCTTCTTTACTCTTCCCTCCCGAGCATCATACCAAAGTCAGCTCTTACACCACAATATCCAGACAAAGACTGTTAAAAATACCGGCCACCCCATCCAATTACCTCCATTCATTTGGGACAGCAACACCTCCCACGGTAGTAGGACCTAATTACTGACTGACAGAGTATCCGATGCTCCTCCGTGGGGGGGAACTGGGTCACTGTCTTATCCCCTGTTAAACAGGCCAAGCTGTCAAATCTATCCAAGTGGGTTTCTGTACTGTTTGAGCACTGCTAGGTCTAGACTTGGCTCTGAGGAGCGCCCAGGAAGACCTATTTACAGAGGAAGAGGTAGAGGTTGTGCCTAGATAAAGCCGTGCCTCTTTATCAGAGCAGCAGAAAAAGCACTAGCTCCTTGTCAACACACCCAAGCACTGGAGAAAATGAGCCGCAAAGCTGAATTAATTCAGGGAAACTGAAGGCGGACTCTTTTGCTTTGAACGTCAGAGTGTGCCTGTACACAAACCGAGCCGATGCCTCCTGTGTGCTGTTAGCTGAGCTCTCTCTCCACTCCCTCTCTCTTTTTAAGCTCATTTACTCAGTGCTCTCTTAGCACACAATCGAGGCACTCGTGATGGGCACACAACACAAACAACCCTCATCCTCGAGTATGAAGAATGGAGCAAAACTGCAGGGCTGGCCACACAAAATCTGATGTCCACAAATCTGCTTCCGGAAGATGAATTGGCCATCCTTGGCTCCTGATATGAGGGACAGCACACAAGGAAAAGGTGGATGGTATGAGAATACACAAAAACAGGGACAGAGGATAAGATTTCCCCAGTTCTGTCACAATAAAAAAATAAAGGTGGAATGAAGAGTGACGACTTGTGTTTCCATCTTTGTGTAATCTCCCTCATCTCCTTCTCTTTCCCCCTCCTCTCCTCCTCTCCTCTCTCCCTCCCTCTCCTGGTGATGACTCTGATGGGTACCTGTTTGTTCCCTTTCATTACACTGTGGGAAAAATAAATGTGACCTCTTTACTAAGCGACACGTACGAAAACAGCAACAAAAGCATCTTCGCAACCTCCAGAACTACTTGTGCACAATCTCCGATTAAAATCGGAGCAGCAACTGCATGACTCAGCTGAATCTGGGACACTTTCAGCATACCCCCCTTCAAACACGGCCTATAAATAGCACACACCTATATGTGTAAAAGAAAAAAAACAAACAAACACACAACATATTTCCTCTTATGTAATGTAGAATAACCTCTGGTCTTAATTGTTAGGACAGCAATTAATCTGAGAATGCCTGGGTGTGCTGGAAGTCAGGTTACAATTAAAATCATAAATTAACACTGCAACGGAAACCGGCTTTGCTTTGGGATCATTTTGGTAATATGTATTTCCTTTTGGCTTAAAATTATATTAACGAATATTAATATTGTGTGATGGTTAAGAGCAGCCTGGAAGGCACTGATACACATTAGAAAAAATTAAGATGAAGATGGTGAAAGTGGTTATGGTGACGATAATTGGTGTTGTTACTTATTTTTTATTTAAACTGTTCTTTTGAAGTTATAATTATGTTTATTTTATGATGTTTAATTGTTTATTCATTGCTTCACTTCTCATTTTAAATGTATTTTAACATTTTGTTGTCCAAATCATCTGCAATTTTCTCTTTTATATAAGGCATTCTGAGCTGCACTTTTGTTCCTGACAGGAGCTATTTAATTAAAGTTTATTTTTACTTTGTTATTATATTTCAATAAATTAGAGAATATTTATTATTTGAAGGCTAAAAGAAATACACCCCTCTTCATACCATCTACACTTCTCCTTCATGCCTGAGAGGAAAAGTGGACATATATAATCAACAAGAGATTTGATTGAAACAGTAGATGTCCTTAACATTTCGTACCCAGCATTTAGTTTAATTGGCTGCACAGGTCGAACTCTTACTTTCCTTTTTTCCATTAAGAGTATTGCTATTTAACTGCATATACACTTGAAGCCTTTGTAATGGGCTGACAGGAAGAAGTGATGTAGGACGCGATATAATTACCTGACGACATGCTAACACATGTAGCTTTAAATAGTGCTTCAGCAGTAAATGTCTTAAAGGGACAGTTCACCTCATAATTGAATGTATATTTTTCCTTTTACCTTTAGTGCTGTTTATCAATCTAGATTGTCTTGGTGTGAGTTGCCGTAGAAACGTCTGCCTTCTCTTGAATATAATGTAACTAGAGGGCACTCAGCTTGTGGTGCTTAAAGCGCCAAACAATATTTTTTACTATTATTATTTTTTTAATTAATGGTAATGTCTCGTAACTGTGACCCTGTTACTCAAGATAATCAGCAGACCTTGTTGTGAGTAGTTTCATGTAGAAATTGTTTTCTTTTTTACCAAACTACACCTGCCAGACAAATCACCACACAGAAGAAGTGTGCATCTACTGCTAGGTCACTTAGGATCACTTTGGTACCCAACATTACAGCTCAGCCGAGGAGGATGCCGTTAATGTTCACATCTGGCGCTGTCACAGGCATGAGCCTCTCATCTCCTTCACCTTTTTCTCCCTGTGCTTTGTTTTGTCTGTGGGTCCACTCCGTTTCGGTGCGCCGGTGCACCACTTAACTCGACAGCTCTTTAAATGGAGTGCAATCTGTCGACAAGTGGCAACAACCAGCTTTCCTAGTTTGCAGATAAATCCTGACATGGACGGTAAAGTTCACAGTAGGCTTTTATGTAAACCTGAATGACATTCATTAGTTCTGTCTTATCAGTCTCCCTTGACCTGTTTGGGTTTGTATGGTTCATGTGGTTGTGGTGACATAAACGCTGTCCTTTCTGCTCAAATTTAGCGTCATATCCGGCATATTTGCCAGCTATGATAATTCTCAGATGGTGTGTAGACTCCCCCTACTCAGCGCACCACAGGCGTACACTGATGTCATAACGTTGCAGACCCAGTGTGTGATGACATGGGTGTTGTCTCCCTCCCTGATTTCTCTGGTTCCTGGCTCTGATCGTCACGCTCACCTGTCTGCTATCAGCTCATCAAGCTCACCTGCCTCTCATCAATTCATCCACCTGCAGTATTTTTTCATTCCAGCTCTCAAAACCACTCACCGCCAGATTGTTGTTTATTCTTTTCTGGTAGCTACACATCAAGGCTGACTGAATTTATTCCTGGCATTTCGCTTCTTCGTGTCTTCCTGCTATTAAACTGAGTTTTTCCTGTGCTCCAGGATCACCAGTCACCTACCTGCCAGCTTTACCTGCACTCCACTCCACCTTTCCCCCCCAGTCTCATCTCAGCCACCTCCATTTCCCCCCACAGACACACAGACTCCCATCCCTCACCACCGGTTCCATATCATTATCCTTTGTGGCAATAAACCTCAGCAGTGTCCTGTGCTGGGTTCTACTCTTGTTCATATCAACCGGGTCGTGATTTCTGGAAAGAGACATTACTGTTGAGTATTTCATATGCCTTTTTCAGCACTTTGAGCACGACAAGCCGAGCGCCATCTAGTTTCATTATATCTGAGAGAAGGCAGATATCACTTCGGCTGATTTCTCCAACACTCACACCAAAACAACCTCCATTGATAAATAGCTCTACAGGTAAAAGGAAAAATATGTATTTCTGATTTTTGCTGAACAGTTACTTTAATTCTCTAATTCCTGCATCCTTATTTCATGTGTGTTTATCACTAGCACATATTTTATTGTTCCTGTCTTACAGCGTTGGTGGTGTTCCACCTAGCTGTGGTTAGCAGATTGTTAATCCATGAAACATACTGTGCATAACTAATGAAGATTTCTTCTTAATAAATCTGAGTAGAATTCTTACAGGCAATCCTGTGCATACCCAGAGGAGCTGTTACACAATACTGTATGATGAAACCACCTTATGGCAGAGTCTCTAATGGAGGTAGGTTTACACTGTATCAACTCAGGAGTGTTACCTAAACAAACTGAGCCGATGCCAGCTGGCTTCTCCTTCTGCACCGCCTGAAGGACACTTGATGAAGCGTACTATCAATTCAAGCCCTATTGAGATATATACAGTAACTCCAGAAAATAAAAATTTGACAGTGAGTGGAATTCAGAATTAGATTTCCCACAACGTGCAAAACTTTGAGTATAAGGCAAAAACAACAATGTGCCAAACAAATGTCAGCTTGAATCTCTTTGACTTATAAGGGCAAAATAAACCCTCCTCTCCATCTTTTCTGAAGGTGTTTGAATAATGAATAGCAGCTCTTGGAAAAGCTGCTCACAAATGTAATCAGTGACAGGGTGTAAAAAGTTTGCTGCTAGCGTTACACATAATTCCCGTCCAATAACTCCACAGGGCTATCATGAAAGCAGCACCGAGGGCAATTAAGAGATTTATAAATGGTTAACGAATAAGACTCACTTAATCCCCCAGACCCAGTTGTCATTTTGTATTAACCAACCACTAAATTACACACCACGTCGTCATATCTCTGAAAAAACACTCCATGCTCCATATATTAAAAAATCTATCATCATGGAAACTTAATATGTGGTGAGGCGTTACCTGAGCTTGTTGTGGGCTGTTTCTTTTTGGACGTTTCAATGCCAGCTCCAATCAGGTTCATGATCTTCTCAATCTGTTAAAGAGAACAAGCATTAAACATCAGAAAACAAGTCAACAACTACTAATAAATAACAAATTAATACAGAAATGTGGAATACATGATGGCATCGTAGGTTTCTACAAAACATTTGTATGTTAATATTTAGTGGATATGTTGAAACTTTATGTTGCATTTTGACGGCGCTGTTATGTTGAAGCACAAAAACCACTTAGATATGGTGAGGAATAGATCATGTTTTGGCTTAAAACACCTGCTTCTGGTGGTACAATCATCGCTGGAAATGCCACTGATGTCTCGCTAAAACACAACCAGTTTTGTTGTTTGTTGGTCGCTAACAGTTTGGCATCTGTCTGAGCTTGGTTTCACTCTATCAACCACCTTCTGATGAGAAACTCATCTCATAAACACACAGGCAGAACTGCATCATTTTAAAATAACGTTAATAAGATACATATGAAACTAGGGCTGCCCCCTAATAGTCAATCAAAAAGCTCATTAGCTGCAGAAAAAATAAACGTGAAACTCTACTGGGAGCTGTGCCTTGTCAAAATAAATCCAAACCTATATGACTGGACCATGTGGGAACAGACACAGGAAGAGGCCACGCTCAGCAGTCAGACAGGAGTCATGTTACGAACCAGCTGACAGATA
>JAPZEB010000012.1:8762351-8783763 GCA_029783705.1 Chaetodon striatus
GTTTCTTATCTGTGAAATCAAAGTAAATAAAAGCTTTGTTTCAACTGAGGGAAATGGTTTCAGCTTACAAAAATAAACAGGAGGGCTGCGTCGCTGTGACGTGTAGTTACATTTCTGAGGAGGTGCACGTCAGGGTACAGCCTGCGCTGTAGGTACAGCGTTGATTCAACGCAGAAGTATACATTCCACCTTACATAATCTGGCACTAATTAGGGGCATGGTTTGGGATTTAGGGACTTGCACTAAATGCCTGAAACGCACTGCATTAAAGGAGCACCCCATCACATCTACATGGTGAAAGAGCACCACAACCTCTGTGAAATGACTGGTTTCACTCTAGGGACTTGATCCATTCGGTCAGGTAACCTTTTGAAAGTCTAGCAGAGCCTCGTGATTAAATTATTTTTGTCCCCATTCAAGATAAAGGAGCGCTAAACTGCAAGTTAGCCACTCTGCTGCCATAAGTCTCGAGTGCACTCGATCTATGAGCCCCACTATGCGTAAGATCAGAATGGGTAATTTTACACTGCAGAAATCGAGTGTTATTGGCTTGATGCGCTACTGAACAACTTTCATAGGAATGATCGGGGTTTACCTACAACGCTGTATATGTGCATACCCTCCTATCAGCCAAAAAGCCATTGGAATATACAGGAGAGTATACCCACTTCCTCCTTGGACACCTACCCATCTACCTAGCAGTACACCCAGCTAACCAGCTAAAACGACACCACTGCTTACATTTAATGGACAGACATCTAACGGCAGAAAGCGAAAATGTATTCCCCAAAATTTCAAACATTCCTTTACATACATAAGGCTTATATAGTTTTTACACATAATTATTTGTTTCACGTTTGATTTTACTTAAATTTCTATCTACATCATTTGCAGAGCACGTGAGGGTGGTCAACGGGAGCAATCGGTGCAACGGCAGAGTGGAGGCCTACCATGAAGGCAACTGGAAACGAGTTTGCAGCAGTGACTGGACCAAAGCAGATGCTGACGTGGTGTGTCGAGAGATGAATTGCGGCACTCCTGTCACTCAGACTGAAGTGATGAATTTTGGAGAGGCACGCAACCTGGGTGGCTTAAAAACCAACTGTTTTGGAAATGAGAGCTCTCTCTCGCAGTGCAGACTTCAAGATTTCAAGGAAAGCTGTGTTGATGCTACTATTTTCTGTACGAGTAAGTCATCCATGTGCTCAAACTACATTTGTGAATTTGTGGTGAACTTAATGTGGTTAGACTATCTGCTGTTTTGGATGGCTTCACAATAAATATGCACTTCTTCCTTTTCCCCCTGACAGACAGTAAGCCAGTTCGCCTGAAGAACGGGACTAGTCGGTGCTCTGGCCGGGTGGAAATCTACAATGATGGACAGTGGGGAACGATCTGTGATGACAGATGGGGGATGCAGGAGGCAGCTGTTGTGTGTCGGCAGATGAACTGTGGCACTGCTCTCTCGGTCAAGTACAAGTCCTTCTTCGGCAGAGGTCAGGATCAGGTCTGGTTGGACGACCTTGAGTGTACCGGCCATGAGAAGTCTCTTGCTGACTGCCCCCACAGAGGTTTTGGAGAACATGACTGTGACCACAATGAGGATGCTAGTGTTATATGCTCAGGTAACACACATTGTTTGTTACTCAAAATACTTGAATGAAAGCAGGTTGGTCAAGATCCTGATGACACCCCAATTTTTAGTGCTGAAGCGATACAACGAAACTGGTGATAGTAGTTGCTGGATACCGAGAGCTATATGGCCCAACGATAGACAGCAGGTTGTCAAACTGCTCTCGAGTCATCCTAAAATATGCCTGGAAATGGCCATCATGGAGGAGAAGCTCCTGGACCAACTGGTGGTATTCCCCTTGATCCACCCTCTTTTTTTAGGGTCTCATGTACCCACACAGATCTCTGTTTCCCTGTGCCCAACAAACTATTTGCTGACAGCCTCTCACCTTTAACCGGAGCTACAGCAAGTTCCCCTCTGCCTCAGCATTTTAGGAACTAGATACTCATTACTGTCGAATAACTAAAATAAATAAACAGTAGATTGATTATACGGGAAGGTTAGGATAAGGAGGTGATGGCGTGATTGCCTGTCAACAACAAAAAGCCTCAGCGAGTGTTTTTTTTTTGTACTGGCAGCATTCAATTAAAAAAGGCAGTGCAGTCTGTGTGAAATGGGCCTTAGATATTAGTGCTATAGTATGTCTTGTTTTTTTGAGGGTTTCCAAATACAAATGCACAAGAACATAAACCACATACTGACATGCGCACACACAAACAACATCCACATGTAGCAGATTTGGTGAACATGGTTGAACTGTTTTACACACAGTCACTTAACAGATCTTAAAAAAGTCCAAAACAGCATTGGATTTATTAATCTAAAAACAAGGCCTTAATTGCCGTTAAAGTGTCTAAAATCAATCTGTCAAAAGACTAAAAAATACTGACATGGGAAGTAGGATTTTACGATTTTTTTTCTCTGCTTATTTAGTGTAAAATCTCAGATTCACTGGTAATGGTAACATCTATTTTTAAGAAATTATTAACAGAGAACCTCTCACATTAACGTCACACAGATCGGGATTGAGGAACCAGCAACTCTCAGATTTAGTCTGTGAGCACGCTGTCATTGTACCCTGGACGTAGGGTTGGAAATTAACTTTTTTGTCCACCTGCCACTGTGTGTGACACTCGGTAGATTACCATAGTTTTTTTTGGCTGGTTAGTGAAGCAAATCTAGCAGCCGCTTGCATATTTTACCAGCATTAGGCTGGTGATTCAACAAAAACTTAACCAAGATGTCGCAGCATGGCTGAAACAGGTACAAGGCTGTGCGTACGAGGCTAGGTGATTTCATGCAAACAGTTTTTTTAAACTCAGAATGATGGGAATCAAGGCAGCAAGTGAGGAACACAAAATTGCAAAGTTATGTTTCATGTGACAACAAACATTTAGGCAAAATTGTCCCCAACCCCTTAGTAATTCATGTTTGCTTGTATTTTTAAATTAGTATTAAATTTCTATCAAAAGTGGCACTAAAATTCTTAAAAAGTCTTTGTCGCACCCTCCGGACTTGCCGACTGAGCTCTCAAAGACTTCAGTTGTACACACTGTGACATGTTCACTGTCGTCACGTAAAGTCTGCCATGGCAGAGACTGTAAGTTCTGTTTACTCACTGTTGTTGAAATATTTGAGCACCGACTACAGTCATGTGAAAAGTCATCACTGCTGTCATATTCCTCACACAAGTAATGAGTAGTGTCTGCTCATCTGTCCCAGCAGATAACAAGATAAACATCCCGCGTGTAGGCTTTTTTGTGACTCACAAACACATTTCTACACAACATATAGGCTACGTGCATACAAAATAAGTGCATTCATAAATGTTGAAATGAAAGGACCAGACTATGACTAACGAAATTTTGTGGGCCCATTATTTACATTAGAGGAACTTCTTTTGTTGCGTTTTAGCCATTATTCCAGCCTATATATTTGGCATTACACTGTGCAGCCAATAGGGTAGTCTGCAGTAACAACATATATTCTGTTGTACACAGTTATAAGTTTTGTTTTTTGGTCCACTATTAAAAAAACTACAACATCACGTCCCTATTGCAACAAACTGTGAGTCACTAAATTAATGATGTCTACACCCCAGGCGGACTCTCTGAAATTCTGCAGAAAGTCCATTTGTCCTTGTGGACTTGGTGAGTTGTGGTCAGCCCTCCGCACTCCCAGACTCCCGAGGAATTCTTGGAGTGCGAGTCTGCATGTGCAGTCCGGATATTTGGATTCAGCCTTTAGATACCAACAGAGAACAAGAAATATATAAGAAAAGACAATTTATTGCCAATATTCAGACACACAGACCATTTTCCTTAAATTCCAGAATTAGATCCTTCAGCTTGAGAGAGAAATCAGCCCCAGACCTTATTAAATGCGCTCTATTTCCCTGCGACTGCATATGTGACCTGTTTATGTTGACGTCTTACACATTGTTTCCATCCATTCTTTGTAAGGAGAAGGAGCAGATGATGTCCACTGTCTCAGAGTAACTCTACAACCGCCCAATTGTAGCCATAACCTCGTACATTAAGTCGCTCTGAAGTCCTCTGGGAGCTGTCCCAAGAGGCAAAGTGTGGGGGTGAATTCAAAGCTTATGGCAATAAATTAGTAATGTCTCAGTTTGAATCATCTTGAGCACAGTCCTACTTGAGTGCAGCCTCTTTTTTTTTTTTTTTTTGAGGAGAATCAGGGTTTCTCCATGAAATTTTAAGGTGGTAAGTCACCTGAACCATGATGCGTCTTGTCTCATGATCAGTTAGTTTGCAGATGACACAATAGTCACTTTCATTTGAGGTTTCCCAACAATTTTACACAGAAAAATCCGTTTTTATAGTTTGTGGCTCTTAAGGAGCCTTGCCAAATCTGAGAAAAATACCCCTGATGAGGTCCATTGTGTCGTCAAGCTTACCTCAACTTGTGCTTGAAGATCACAAATGTATACCTGAAAGTCTGGACACAGATAGTATAAATGTGTTGATAAGAGATCAGACAGACTCAGTGTCCCCGTTGTTTACTGTCTGTTCAGATATTTCTCTTCATGCAGAGCTTAAAGACAGTCTGACAAATTGTAAGTGAGCTATACAATCTATGTGGATTCTATCTTAGGATATATTTTATTTGTACTTGTCAGTATCAGATTGATGAACTGTCACATTTGATGAAATAGTTTGCGAGGCAGCAAATTAAAAAGTCTGTCCTGGACCTCTTGACTCAGCAAGTGTCATTTATTATTGTGTATTTAAAGTATTCTACAGACAAGACACTCGGCACAAAAAAACAAATGGCGTGACAATTCGGTTATTTTATATTCAAATAGTAAAATACAAAATCTCATAGTCAGGGTTATGTGTGTAATATCGACGTCTGTTAACACCATGCTCTTCTTTTTGTGTTGGAACAGGAACCTGCAGGCTGCTATTGGTGCATACTATGACTTTGAAAGTCCCAACGTCAACACGCCATCCATGTCCTTTGTTGAAGACGTGACAATTGGGGAAGGAGAGTCTGTTCCTCCAGATACACCGTTCACAAAAACCTGGAGAATACAAAACACAGGTCTGAAGCATGTCACCTACATTACAAGTAGCGTATCTGAATCTGTTTGCATTTACAGCGTCATGGTTTTGTTGAACTGTGTTTTGACTACGCTCGTCTTTGTGTGCTGCAGGTGCAGAGTCGTGGCCACCTGGGGTTTGTCTCAAATACATTGGTGGGGATCAGTTCGGGCATGTAAACACAGTTATGGTAAAGTCACTAGACCCCCAGGAAATATCAGATGTGAGCGTTCAGATGCGAAGTCCCACAACTCCAGGCATGTATCAGGGCCAGTGGAGGATGTGTACGGCCACCGGATTATTCTACGGAGGTAAGAAATCATCCAAAATTTGATTTATTTCTAATGAAGTAATTTATTTAAGCTGCAGCTAACAGTTATTATTTTATTACTCAACTTCTGTTTGTTCCATTTCCATTGAACTTTTTTTAGTGCCCAAGTCTTTGACCCTTTAGGAATGAATGTCCCATGGAGGGCCACGATTGGCTATGGGAGATTTTTGTTTGGATGATCCTGTTTAAATCGATCCAAAATAAGAACCATAATAGCTAGAACATTTAATGTGCGGTAGTGCCAGAGGAATAAATGATGAATCTATCAAAATGCTCAATATGTGTTCTTCTAAAAATGAGCATGTCCCAAAAATCAAACAATGTACATGGTTCAAATAACTCATGGATAATTAAGAAATATTTAAATCATATTCTACCTTTAGAAATCTGTTGAATCAGTATGTTCTGTGTGGCGGGATGGTGGCGCAGTGGTTAGCATTGTCGCCTCACAAGGTGGGGGAGTCCTTCTGTGCGGAGTGGCATCTCCTGACCATGTCAGCATTTCTCCAGCTTCCTCCCACAGTTCTCGCCTTGTGTCAGCGGGGGTAGGCTCCAGCCCCCTCGTGACCCCCAACAAGATAAGCAGTTATGGAAAATGAATAATTTGTTTTGTGTTTATATATTTATTTAATGACACAATTTCAATACTCTTACCAGTTATTATGTTTATTGACTTACATAACCATTAAGCTTAGGCTATACAGATTTTACAGATACGAAACATTTGAAGATACTCTAAGAAATGACATCACAGTAAGCAAAAGCACCAGTGCAGACACAGTTGGATCGTTTCTATTGGACAGTTCAAAGGGTTAAAGGCTGATTTTGTCCTGACAGGTCTTTTGCAGGTTGACTCCGTCATACATGTCGTGTGTGCTCTTATTCTCCACAGATGTAATCTGGGTGATTCTTAGTGTAGAAGTCGGAGGTCTCCTCGGCGTGACCCAGCAGCTGTCCTCCTTCGAGACAGAATTCAATACCCAACCCCAGCGCAATGTGCAGGGAGACTTCAACCCCTTCGCCTCGCCACAGAAGAACAAGCACGACGCCACTGACAACAGCTTCAGAGATCCTGGAGGGGCGTGGGAACGCACGCAGGAGCCAATCCAGCAAGATCAAAATGGACTGTCTCATAATGCTGTAAATAGGGCGTCAAATGGTCTTCAAACCAACCTTTCTGTGGTGACTTATGGTCAGGTATGTATCAATCAGATTCAGGGTTTCACACTTCACAAAGCTGTGACTGCTTTGACTCCACATCAATTCATCGCTGGGGTTAGCTCATATCAGAAGCCTTTCTGATATATTGTTTGTCTGTATGAGAGGAACGAGCCTCCGTTTATTTTATGTAGTGTGTCCCTGGTGCTTCTTTAAGGACTCGTTAAACGTTCATCACTCAAAGCTTTGATATTTAGTGTTTGCATATCACAATAACTGATATAGTCTGAAATGTCTTTTTAAATAAGAAATATTTTTATAATTTTAGACAAACCCATGACTCTTTCCTATTAATATTTTAAATTTGTTCCCTGTCATTTCTTTAGCAGTAGTAGTCTTAAACATAACTGAAGTTTTAAGATACCAGTGGCCCTGTGAAGCAATTTTTTTTCCACTCCACAAAATGTCAGTGTTGGAAAAAGTTAATGTCATTGTCTACTGATGTTTGTAGGGATGCATAATGTGAAATTTTTTCAACCAATATGGATAACTGATATTCATCAACTGATACTGATAAGATAACCAATAATTTAACATTTGTACAAAATACATCTTTAGTGTATGAAAAAGTTTTAACTCAAGTGTCAAAACTAGCTGTAGTGTTCCCTGTTTGTTACTGGGGTGTAGGCTGCGTGTGTAATAGTCTAGAGAGAGACTGCAGACTGAAGTCTCTGTTAACGGACACAGACAGGGTGACAGCTGACGCATATGAACACGTCCAGTGTGGGTTGAATGCACATCTGCAGGTCCGCGTTACATCTGGTGTTTGAAATGTCTGTTGTCATGCTGCATTTCTATAAACAGATCCAGGTGCCATCTCACCGTCCCACGATAGACTGGCCTACTGTTACCAGGAAGAATAGCTCTGTCACACACACAAACGCACTGAGAAAGAGAGAAATTGTCAGTGTCGGAGTAGAGCGCAGTCAGACAGGGTCAACATGCTCCGGACTGAGTTACCAGTTAATGATCCAAATTAAGGGCCAACTGTTGCATCACATGGTTACTGTTCTCTAACTGATATTAATGGGTTTAACAACAGTCGAGCCTTTTTGGTGTGACTTTGTTGGGACCGTTTAAAGGCTTGGTGGTACATGTGAGCCGCGGCGGCAGTGTTAGCTTGGGCCAACGGTCTAGAGATGGTCCTTTAGCACTGTGTGTAACCTTTTTAACGGTAGCAGGAAGTTTGCCGATCTTGTGGGGAGTCTGGTGGTCGGGGATCAGACCCTTGGCACAATGGTCTTCCTCTGGAACTGTGAGAGATAGTCCAAGGTGGCGACATGTTTTGCTCTCTGGTCAGCTCGCCAAGCTTGTTATTCTTCTTCTCTGTGTTTATTGGTGGTTCACAAACCAGCCTAAAAGGTGTATGGCCACCCACTGTGTCAGGATGTGGAGATGCTGCCCTTGTTAAGTCAGTGAAAGCAGTCTGACTTCGTATTATCGGCTCTATTTATTAGTTGTAATTTCATTATTAAAATAATACATGATTAAAAAAAAAAGTCCCCTTATCGGATGATAATTTGACCCGATATATATCATGCATCCCTGCAAGTTTGCTCCTCTAAAAGCTTTACCAGTAGTGCCCTTGAAACAGTAGAGTTTCAGGATCTTTGAAATCAAAAGTATCTTTCACTTTTTGAGCATTGATGTCTTCAGCAAAGTTATTGGCAATCCATGCGTAACCTTGTGTGTAAATTATCAAATTTGTGGTTGAGGGTGGCATTGAGGAAAGCACATTGAGTGTTAAAAATCTAAAGGCTTTGGTGAGGTCTGGGAGCATTAATTAGGGCTTTTCCACACATGTGTATGCTTGGCTTGACTAGATTTGACTTGGTGTGCCAGCGTGGCAGGGATTTGCATCTCCATACAGCAGGGCTACTTGCTTGTAGGTTCTTCTTTAACTGATAACACACTTGTACCTTGCTGGGATTATTTCGGTATACAACTTTCTTACTGCTGTCAAAGTTAAAACATTTTCTGAGCAAACACACATTGGACGCCCATCTCCTTAAGTATGCTTGCAGTTTCTCTGAAGTGTGTGATGTATGAGCACACTGGAACAACGCTCAGCCACTTTTTGTTAAAGTGAGGAAATTGAATATTTATGGGTCACATAATCTGGCTGAAATTCATTAAACTTTATTAAGCGGGCTCTCCAAAAATATAGAAAATGAGGGAGGTCCCTGCTACTTTGTAGATGGGGCCAAACCTTTGTTGTATGTTTTTAACAGCCTTGATGAAGACCTGCAGTGGTTGAAACTTGTTGGCTCTTTTAATGATTTAGCCACTACAGTAAAGGCTTTGTAATACTTCCTTCCTTGCTTTCTATATTTTTGGAATACCTGGATTGTCTTCCTGTGTTTCCTGTTGTTTCCTGTTTGCCATGAGCACCTGACATGAGCTTTTGATCTATGTTTGATTATACAGAGCAACCAGTCATCTCCGTGCCTGTTGATACAGCTGGTAATGGAAACGCATGATGACGCAGCATGGTATGACTGGGCGTGGCCAAAAGTGCTAGTGGGAAAGCCCCACAGTGCGCTCAGTAAATGTTAGAACATGACTTTGTTAATTATTGTTTTGCCATGCTGGAGGTGTGGCTGTGGTAAATTGATCCAGAATGAACTATCAAGACAGCTATTTGACGGATTGCTGCAACATTTAGTACCTAACTTGTCATCCAACGCCACCAAAAGGTCCTGATTTACATTTGTCCAACAGCTTAGCTTTAGATGGTCTTCCCCCAAACTGTGGAACAGCATCCCCCTCTCAATCAGATTCGCCCCCACCAGTGACTCATTTAAGTCCAGGCTCAAAACCTACTTCTACTCATTAGCGTTTGAGTCCACCTGATGTGGTTTTCCCTGATGCGTACCTGTGTTTGTTGAGTCTCTAAATGTCTGAGCTGTGTACCTGACAGGTATGTTGCCTCTTATGTATGCATTTTTAGCATTTTATTCCTTTTGTACAGCAGCGTGAGTTGTTTTTAAATGTGCTTTATAAATAAATTTGAGTTGAGATGAGTTTAAAAACTAATTATCAAAATTCCTGTGAGCCCCAGCTGCACTTTGAGATTAATATATAGCCTTTATATTAATACACTCTTAAATTGGCTTCACTCTCAAGCCGACTGTTTTTGCCCGACCAATGGTACCTTTGCAGAGTTTTCATTTCTTATCCATCCAAAACGTTTGTGGTGTATGACAGTCTTTACAGCCTAATGAGGCGTCTGCTGTGGCTTTCATTGTTTTATTGTAAAACTGATATCAAAGATGACGTTAATGTCAAAGATGTACGGTGACTAAGGGTATGATGATGAGGCAACGCCCACGTGAGTATTGCTGTTATTAACTGCCGTATTATTTATGTTGTAAATTCACTGTGACGTGCATCTGAAAAAGTCTAGCTGTAGCTGAGTTTATGGTTTCTGTTGCATCCACCTATCACTGTAACAACTCACCTCACTCTATTTCATCGCCTGAATCTCTCAGGTGGGGCCACTTTACTGTTAAATTATACAACAGTGTGACCTCATACCTGTCGTAGCTGAGGCTTTATTCACAGTTTCAGCTAATAGCCTCTCCTGGGTGGCTGAACTGGACTGTCGAGAACCAGCTTTGTCAGCCAGTCGGGGAATTTAAATGAGACATTAACTCAAAAAGACTGTCTGAGCTGCTTCCTACATGTAATGCAGGTTTTGTCACTGCCCTACATACATACCACACTGAAGTTTTCCACATGTATCCCCTGTGTGTGCTGTCAGGACAGGAGTGTTGGCTTGATTTGGTTTTGAATTACTTTACAGATTTACTTTCATCTTCACATTTATTCACTTTCACTCCACATAAACGACTCTAATACTTTTCCTCTCACTTTCTGCAGGGTATTCACGGACCCTATCCATTTGGACAGAGCTAGAATGACAAAGACTCCCCCCCCCTTACACACCATGGTGGATGATGAGCTTAACACCCTGGGAGTCTTTAAACGCGGAGGAGTCGGAGGGGGGGAGGAACAGTTGTTTTATATTGACTCATGACAACCCTCTCCCCAACCCTATGGCCCTTTCCACAGAAACACAAACTACAGTGAGGTGATGGATTACAACCGCTACAGTGAAAACATCCCACCTGACGTCAACACCCGGATTCGCATGTGTGAATGCTTCATTTAAGAGTGCTATAAAACCTTAAAAATAGATACACACAACTATTTTTTATTTCCACTGTAAAACGAGCCTAATTAAAGGGAAAATCAGCCCTAAACAACAACCTACATCCAAATTTGGTATTCCCATGGATAATTGAATCTCTTCAGGGTTCCTACACAGGTGTGGAAAAGTTTGGAAAGCTGCTGGAAATTAAACAAAAATAATTCTGATCATTTTGAGGCCTTAAAAAGTGTGAAAGAGAGACTGAAACATTGTGGGATGTATGGTTTAGGTGTGGCAGAAGTGTTTAGATTTTCAGTTTTGTGAAAGCCTTGCACCAGTTTCACACAAGTGTATGAGTGATGTGGGATGTCAAACAAATATTGTGATAAGTATGACGTTTTACTAGACTACTGGTCACCGGAGCGTTGCCATTCGTTTACTACACCACAGAATTACTCTCACTCTTGAATAAATCTGCGCGTGTTCATGTTAGATGACAAGTTGCGATGGTTGAATGATGACAGACTTGGCTGTGCGAGGGTCAGTGTTGGTCTCATTACTGAAAAAAGGTAATTTATTACTAATTGCTCTTCTCAAAGTAATATAAATACTTGATGAATCACCTCTTGCCAACAGGAATTTGTTACATTACTTTTCCGTTACACCCTATGAAATTGGTTATTGGATCTTTTCTCCTCAGAATTCATGAATGAATGTCGGGGTAATCTCTCCAGGAAGCACAGCTGTGGGGTCTTCTGTTGTCTGTAACCGGTATTCTTCCAAGAATTTGTCTGAAAGAGAGTCAGTCATTAAGACAATTCATTCGACATTTCATTCACCACATTCCCAGCCACAAGCTTCATTAGCTCCCTGTAGCTTGTAGCCTGCAGCTGTCCACGATTAAAATCCAGATTGGGTTGTTTACTGATTGCAGGGCTACAGCCTCCATCCTCCATGGCCGCAGAGGATGGCTGGTGAAGGATTGGTGGGGTGTTTTTCCACAAGCTTGTCGTTGTGCTGACGTAGTAGGTGTTTCAGGAAGTTTGAGGTTGTGGTTTTCGCAGTGAAAAGATTCCCAGCACCACTACCTGGAACTGTAATGTTCTTGTTGTCTTTCGAAATCCCACAAAATGAAAGTAAGAGTAACATTTCCTGCTGCTGAATGTTTCCATCCTCCCAGCTGCTTGCTAACGTTCACTAGACTGATTATGAATATTAATCCATGGATGTGATTGATTGGTTGACTTCAGATCAGCAATGAGTTATTTGTTTTTAGGGTAACTGTGATATTATTACTGAAGTTTAATTAGTAATTTGTTACACTACTTGTTACTGAAAAGTAGTAATATTACTGCCCAACACTGGTGAGGGACGTTTCTAGTCGCAGTTGCAGTTCCGACTTGGATGTTGATGTGAATGCTAATTAAAGATTGAAAACTGGGAGTTACAGTAACTTCAAATTTAACTCTTGGATTCTGCTTTGACAGTGTCAGGCTCAGCATTATGTGCACCAATCTGGGAATATTTTCTCCATTCAGTCACATGAAACATTCAAACAGTTTGTGATTTATTCAAGAAAAGACAAGTGCTTAAAATTACTTTGAGAACATTTGCTGTACTGTCAGTGGAGAAGAGTTGGATTTATGCCTGAAAGGAAACCAGAATCTGTCTCCGTACATTTATTACTCAAAACTTAGTGTTCTATTTTCTTGATGACTTTATTCGCTGTTTGGTCTATAATATGTCAGAAAACGGTAAAAAAATGTCAGTCAGTGTTTCCCAAATCCAAGATGACGTCCTCAGATGTCTTGTTTTGTCCACAACCCAAAGAAATTCAAGTCACTGTCATAGAGGAGTGAAAAAACTGTGCATTTAGTGCTGGTCTAGTAACCATTTCAGGCTAAAACTGAGCAGCTTTGATCCCTCCTTTCATCCAGACTGATTTTTTTTATGCTTGCACAAAGACAAACAATAAGAACAACAAGCAAACAATAAATGTGTCAATTGTCATTCGACTTATTAGAGATTTTTTTTAACATAAACTCACTGCCAATAACCTAAAAACCACACTGTGTTTCTTATGATACTTTCATTTAGTCTCAAAGAAACATAACACTCAGACCACTATCATTATTGTTAAATTCAAAAATAAATCTGTGCTTATCATGTAGTAGATTTGAGACTTTAATCAAAACACTTTGAACACCACATTCACATTCAAAGATATTCAAATCTATGAGTAAATATCCGCCACTTCAACTTCTACAAAGAAAATCCGCACCACGCCTGTGTAGGAACCCCGTCTCTCCCAAAGATAAAATCCACAGAACGACAACACTAACCTGTTTCATGCGCAGGTTTCCCGATTCACACTGCATGGGATGTGTGTGTGTTTTTTTGTTTTCTTTTTTAGGGTGGGTTTTCGCTTTAAATAGATGCTGAAGCGCAAAAGGATGCGAGTGAGTTTGAGCAAGTGAGGTGTGAGGAAGGGTTTAAAAAAGCCATCTAAATCTATTTTGCCTGGTGAGTGACTGTAGTTTCTGAGTCCATGTCTACAGTATGTGTAATAGATATATATGTATGTGTGTGTGTGTGTGTGTGTGCGCGTGTGTGACTGTTAAGTGTGCATGTATGTTACGGTTTCTCTTTGGATTTAACTGACATGAAAATGGTGTATACTACTTGGGCAACGGATGACGTGTCTGTTCACACACACACACATCCATATTGAGAGAGCTTTACTCGGGCGTGTACCTCTGAAGTATTGTCGAGTGATTCTGCACCGTTTGGATGAACTGACTCACTAATTGCCCTGATGTAATTATTTATTTGCTGTCTTATTGTGCACTGCAGATGCAAAAAAAAAAAAAAAAAGGAAATTGCATCTACAGCCAGCAGGTGGTGCTAAAAAATCAGATGACCAACTTCAACCTGACATCATGCTGAGTACAGTGTAAAGAGAGGAGTGATATGAAAATGAATGGTTTGCATCGGCTCTATTAGCACTGATGTTCTGTTACTGCTATTTGCACAACCCTGTCCACCACTTCTGAGGAGGAAATTTTTGTTTTTGGCTTATTGTGGATTGTCATACCAGCATTTTCCAGAAAGTTTTATTGGTTTGTTTTGCCTGTCTGTTCTCCCCCTTAAAGCCTATGTTGTTCACAGCTTTACGGTTTGTCTCCACAAAGTTTTAAACATTAGTTTCATGACTGCACCGATGTCTGATTTTTAAAATGAAGATTTATTCATGTTAATCTTGATCACACTTTTAGTTTTTTTTTTTTTTGCATACCTGGAAATCACAGTCTGTCTGCTATCACACCTGGATTTCTACTTCAGTTTTGCTTTGTTCATTTATGTCAGATGGTGGATTTCATCATGTATTTTGGGCTTAAAAATAAAATGGGAAAAGTTGTTGATGGAACTCCATGATAGTGTTATTTTTTTTTCTTGGAGTATATTTTATTTATCAAGCTTTCTCCTCCTAATTATGAACATCTGCATGTTATTCATGATGCTCTGAGTTCATCGCCTCTATGATCACGTCTGTAAAATTCACCAGCATTCTGTGTTGCAGCTGTATTTGTATTGAGTCAGCTGAGAGTCCTCCTCCCAAACAGTATACACTGTTCTGTGTTGCCTCTTTCAGTCACGTCAGTCTTTTTATGTATGTGTGTATGTGTGCGTGCGTGTGCTTCCTCCTTGTGAGCTTGCTTGTGTGTGTGAGTGTGTGAGAGAGAGAGAGAGAAACAGGTGATGAGAATTTGAATATTGCTGGATTCATTCTCTAGTTTTAGTTTGTGACTATGTTCGGATTTGAGATGGGTGGCATGGTGAGTGGATGAGATGAAAGTTTACATAGTCCTAAGATAGCACATTTATCTGAAGAGAAACTGTCAAAATAAAGCTTTTTTTCCCCTGTATCTATAATTAAGCATTTGTATGATTAAATTAACACTGAAACAATGAGTAAGTTGTCTTTTTTGAGGGGGCCCAAACACCAGTGTTGCTTTAAAAAAAAAATTATTTTATAATTCACTTCTGTTGCCATTCCCTTGCATTACACCAGGCCCTGCCAAGGTTGTCTAATTGTAGGGCTGCGGTGCTTGCACTGTCACACCTATAGTTTCAGTCCAACCTGTGCCACCGGTGAAATTACTTTACAAATGTTGCATGGTTGCTGCAAAATTTGGTACAGATATTCATGGTGCCCTGAAGATGAATTGAGTTTAGTTTAGTGATCCCTAGACTTTCCTCAAGTGTCACAAGTAGGTAGAAGTTTGTTTTTAAGTATCAGAATCAGCTTTAAGGGCCAAGGAGGTGTATCCACATACAAGGAATTTGACTCTGGGTCTTTGGTGCCCTCAATGTACAAACCCAAAAATAGGCATTTAGTTAAAAACATGGTCAACAATGCCAACAGGTGGACAAACATTTGACTACTGTGTACTATTATGTACTATGTGCTTCTATATTTTTAAAAATACATGTATAAAATAGGGTTCCCATTCAGAAAAACCTTGAAAAGTCATGAAATTTCACAATGGCCTTTACCAGGCCTGGAAAGGTATTAGTAAAAAATCCTGAAGGTTTTGGAAAAGACTTGGAATTTGTTGTGTATAATAAAATTATTCTTTAGCCAACAACCGTCCACATAATGTAATATAACTGCAAATTTGTTTTCTGAAGCTGTAGGTGTAATGTAGCTCTGATATGAGTCAGTGTGTGACGTTTGTTTACCAACACTACGTTTTCTCCATTTTCTCCCTGCGTTCCTTCTTTCTCCCTAAAATTACAAGTATGGGCTAAAAGGGCAGAAAAAAATACCACAGGTTCCTGTGAAGTCATGGAAAAGTTTTGAAATGTTATCCATGAACAAAAAAAAAACCAAATGAAATTGAAAAAAACAGTACAGTGGTGCAATGGTGCAGGAAAACGGCCTTCAACGTTCGTAGTACGGTGGCCGCGAAAGTACGTGACAGGGCCGTTAGATTCATAAACTGGGAGCGCATGTTGTAAACGCTGGGCTGTCCCGGAGCAAAAGGACAAACATAAAAACAAGGGGGACACTTGTTTGTTGACGGCAACGAGGAGAAAAACAAGCAAACATCAAAAGAAAAAGATGGAGAAGAAGCGCAGGGAGACGAGAAAATGGCGGAAGAACGGCTGTTTGTTTGAGTAAGAGTTAGCATACACAGTTAGCATACACGGTTAGCATACACGGTTAGCAATGGACTTCACACGACGATATTCTCAACCTGAATTATTTTTCATGGGAGGACTCTTTTTGTTTTGAGTAGTGACACCTTAATGGACTAAATGAATATAAATAATCGAGGACTGGACGTATTTTCGGACTTCAGGACGCTTCAAAGGTAAGGAGTTAGCATTTTTTCCTCTCCTGTCTCTCGTTTACCATGTCGTAAATCTAAATGAATTATTATTTGGTGCTCATGGTTTCGTAAATTGAACTTAACAGTTGTATTGTGGAAAGTTTAGCCGAGCCAACAATGTGTAGCGGGTCCATGTCACAAAATTTTAATTTAATTTCTAAGCCGCTTAGGGACTGTCTGTGACCTGTGAGAGGGGAGGAGGTGGTGCGAAAAGAGGGAGACATGTCAAATAATTTTTCAAGCGCTGGGGACAGATTTATATTTTTTATTTGGGCTCAGGGGAGGGACACCTAAATTTAAATGGCTGTATTCTGTATTTATTTTACCACCAATTTTGTCACAATTTACGGTCCACGCAGCCCAGTTCATACATTTGGCTAGTGCGTTTGTTTATGACCAAATACCATGTTGTAGTTGTAGCCTACTGTACACCCTGGATATTGAGGTCCAGAGCAGCTGTGGTTGAGTGGTCTGCATCTTGTGAGGCTAGTTGGATGTACTGCAAAATTCACAGTAACAACACTGTTGAGGGTTTGCTGATAATAAATTGAACATTCACTTCAGTAGTAACAGCTTTGGGTGTGCTCCCTAAAAATTGGCAATATCTGTGGCTTTGTGTTGTGTGATCAAACTGCAGATTTTAGAGTTGTGAAGAGGGCATGGCACACCTGTGTGGTAGTCATGCTGTTTAATCAGCATCTTGATCTGCTACACCTGCCAGGAGCAGGGATTATCTTGGAAAAAGGGAAGTGCTCACTGACAAGGATTTTAACTTGAGAGAAATAAGTGTTTGGTGTGCTTTAAAAAGTCTTTGATCTATAGGAGCAAACTTTAAAGTATTGTGTTTATATTTTTAAACAAAGAGTGCCCCAGAAATGAGTCCTAAAACCCATAAATGAGTTAACATTTTGGCACTCCTGGTTCCCTCGTCTTAAAGTAATTGGGTTTTGGTTAGACGCCTGAAATATGGTCTGTGGTTAAAGAGACTTTCACGTTTTGAAACGTTTTTATGTCGATAAATACCCCACTCTTGAACCTTGAAGCTTTTATGTGTCTTTAAAAAGATGGTCGCTAACAAGTGGCTAAATGAGAGTACAGAGCATCATCATGCCATTGTTTTGAAAGGGATGATAAGTCATGTGACCAAGGTGGTGTTCATTTGTGCAGATGATTGTGCTGAACAAAATATGTAAGTCAGCTGAGAGTCCTTATTTTCTAATCCAAAATCCAATGGAAAAATCCCATTGGCTTTTTGATGAGGGAATCAGGGCGATGCCAGCTGCAGTGTTTGCCAACAGAGAAGCATCATCGTCATCTGGTGCACACTCTATTACCATCAGCATCTTAGCATGCTGACGCAAGCATTTAGCTCAAAGTACAGCTGTGTCTGTAAGTGCAGCCTCACAGAGTTGTTAGCATGAAACCTAAGTCATGTTGTCTTACTAGAAAATTGGGATAAAAATTTCAGCATTTTTATGTGATTTTTTTTTGCGGGAAATTGCAGCAAAGGACTCAGTTTCCTTCTCAAGTTTTATTTAATGAATTAGTATTTAATTAGTTTCAAACATGGAGTCCTGAGTGAATATTGTAGCTGTCAAACCAGACAATGTGACTGTAAAACAACATGTAAGCTACATCTTCTGTAAACATAACATTTGAATAAATTCAACACATACTGTATGCATGTAAACAAAGTGACAATTCTTATGTCAATACAGAGCGTTTCTCCATACTGCAATGCCATCAGCGTGACTTGATGACACATCGTTTCAAATGACTTCAAATGCATGATGATTTCTGGTCAGCAGGAAAATGCGGAAAAACTGCAAGATTGCAGCTTGCATGTTATAAATCGTAGTAAACAGCCTCCAGGTTGGTGTGCAGATGATTGGTCTGATAACGATCGAACGGCTCCTCCTTGTGGAGATTAGCAGCCTGCAAATATGAAAGTGTATGCATCTAAAAAAAACTGCAAAAACCAAAACAAAAAAGCACATCTGGTTCACTTATGAGGATTCTTATAAAGAAAAAGACAATGTGGACATCCTAGGTGGTGCACTCGCTTTTTTTTGAAGACATACAAATAAATGAAGGAGTGCATACAGCTCACATGGCTGAAAATGTGCTTACCCATAATGCCATAATGTGCTAATTATTTAAGATCTAAAAACAAAGTGCCCTTTTACAATGGCTGTTGATGATATTCAGTAGTCTGTAGCGTGGCTGATGACCAGACAGTATAACAGAATCGTCAGTTTTTGCTGTTATTCAAACTCCTTTCGAAGGTATCCAAACAGTATCAGATATCGTACAAGGATACACACACAACCAGTTCCACAGAAGTAATTGCAAGAAGATGTGTAATGCTCCATGCCCGCATATTCAAATTCCTCTGTTAGCTTAGTAATAGTATACTCAGCTCTTACGACATTTGTGGGTTTCCAAAGAAAGGATACACCAGTAAGCATGCACAAGTATCCGGTATGTGTCGCCTGGAGAAAGTTTCTGTCTCTGCTGATGGATTCACAGGCTCCTGCAGGCAGGTTGAAACTCAAAGTGAATGGTTGTTGCTCAAATTTAATTGGTTGTTTAAAGATAAAAAATAACGACTGGCCAGCTCACATCGTGTAAAAGTCCATAATACAGGCAGGCAGTCCAAAAATGCATCCAAGGCACTCTGACTGTAGTTAAAAATCCTTTATTAATACACGGATAAACCAACACGTTTTGACTAGAGAGTCTTCATCATTGTGTGACACCCTGTATAACGGACTTTTACACAGTTGTTTTTTATCTTAATTTGAATTTTTGCCCCATCCTTGAAGACAAAGCCTTAACCCTGTGCAGCACTCCCTATTTTTTTATTCATTGCTTGGTCTTTTGCACAGGTGCAAATTTCTGTAGGGATGCAGGGCACATGTCCCCCTCAATATTTAAAACACATGCATTTGTCCCCCCCACAAAAGCAGTCAAGTCACATCAAAAACTCAAGTAGGAAGTGGCGTAGGACTTTTATTTGTAAAATTTAAGACATTTACACCATAAATTGATGCAGAAAAGGCAGAAATTGATGTGGAAACATTCAACAAAATGCAGGAAATTAGGTGTTGAATGCTCAAAAGCATTTGTTGGAGGACCCCCAAACCCCCTGTTTCATATGTGCGATGAATGAAAGCAATGCCTGAAGTCTTTTTAGTGCAGCTTGCTCCCCTAAAATGACGTGAAAGAACATTTAGTGATGAACTTGACCTCTATACATTTAAACTGCATGAAAACTAAGTTAGTTGAGACCTGTTCAGTGCTCTTTAAATTCGGTCTGAGGGTGCATACAGAAACACAGGTATACTGTATCTATGTGTTGATGTATGAAAGACAGGTGTGTGTGTGTGTGTGTGTGTGTATGTGTCTGGGTGGGTGTGATGTCTATGTGCATGCAGGTGGAGAGCACAGAGGCGAGTGTTTGAATGGGGCTTGTGTAGACATCGTGTGACAGGGTAACTGAGGACAAATATTGACTTTTGTTTCAGCGTAGATTCTCCAAAGCTCCTATCATATCTGTGATCTCTCCTCGCGTTGAGTCAATAGGTTTGTTTTGTTAATGATGGATAACTGCCCATCATCCCCGTCAAGTCAAACAGACCTTTAGCTCGAGGCTTCTAGAGCATGAACGTGAAGGAATGGAGCACAGGTGTCGGAGACGGACGGTAGAAAGCAAACTATCAAACACTATATATTGCACTATAGGTCCTTTGTTTGTCACTAAAGTGAAGAGGCACTGTAGTGCTTTGTAGTAACGTCAGTGAGTTAAATGTGCAGGAAAAATGAATGCATGTATTGGTACAAAAAAACAACTAAATTTAAAGATAAAAACACGTTTTATATCCATTTGTGCTTAAAACACAAACTTATATAAGATGTTTGATAAAGAACTGATTGCTGTGAAACACAGAGGGAAATGCTTGTGGCAAACTGAAATGTTTAATTTAAAAATCTCTTTCTCTGATCCTTATCTGCCAAATTAACCTCTCCATACTTTCTTGCCCCCAGCAATACACAGCAAACATCACTCCCCAAACACACACATGACTACACAGCAGTGATATTAGACTTTACTCGAAATTTAACATCAAATACTGAAAGACAACTCTCACATAGACTCATTCAGTATCATGCAGAAACTGTGCAGTGAGTTTGACGGGTCAAGTGGTGCAGTCAGTGTCGGAGACAGGAAGCAGACGTGTGTTTTCATACACCATCTGGTTGATAGAGTTCCTTCTGCCTCGGAAGTATCAATGCGATTAGATTAGAGATGTTATTTGTCTGGGTGGGGAGCACCGCGGGCACCATAAACAATGACGAACGTGAGTCAAACGTTTTGTGAAGAGATGGCTCCGAGCATCAAGAAGGGTGGAAGATCATTTACACAGATTAGGGACAAGATACTGCAATTAAATAAAACTGTTACAAGCAAAAGTAGTCAATACAAAATGTGCAGAATTATTATCAGGACAAATCTAAAGTAGAAACATTAACTATAAAAACCTGACCTCTGTCAGAGCAATCTTGAATCATTAACAGTATTTTAATGTTGTAAATGGTCCAGGTGGCAGGTTTTACAGTTTTATATGCTTCTCAGCAATATTTAGCCCTTTACAGTAAAGCAACACATTATGAGATTTAGTCTATAAAATCTTTATCTCCCAAAGTAAATATTCACCACAGCTGTTGGGTAATCGTAGTTGATTGAAACGCAGATCCATCTTAAATGTAGCAAAGTGGAATGATAACGTTGCACAAGAGAGAGATACTGAACTAAGACACCTCAGACAAGATATTGTATTTAAAGTTTATTTTTAAATAAATGGATCAAGTGACATGTAAAACTGTGACTAACTCTGCAGTTCGCCTCATCTGCAACATGCAACATATAATTTTACTGTCTTGATTCACTCTCACGGCTCTCATTAGTGATGTTTTCAGCCGCAGCAGGCAGCTGTTTTCTGTCAAAAAGCTGTAGTAAACAATAGACTGTATAATAAAGACGGACGACATGACAGCTCCCCAAAAGTGAAGCCAAAACATCTCGTTCGCCCCCTGGTGGTTGGCTGCAGTATAGGTCATAAACCCCGCCTCCTCTGTGTTAGCGGATGGGACACTGGCCCAACTACAGACTCCAAG
>JAPZEB010000012.1:8822091-8835715 GCA_029783705.1 Chaetodon striatus
ATGTGTCAGCCCTGTGATAGTCTGGTGACCTGTCCAGGGTGTACCCTGCCTATCGCCCAGTGTCAGCTGGGATAGGCTCCAGTCCCCACCCCACATGAATGAGAAAAGTTGGTATTTCACCTATTAAATAAACAATGACAAATTCCACAATTGCACAAACAGGTACATTATTGAAGGCTAGGTAGCCGGTAGCTGACAAAGAGTGGGACTATTTAATTGAGGTACGGATCAATCGAGGAAGAACAGGAGGACAAACTTCAAAGACAAAGAGGTTGTGAGAAAGAAATGCTGTTTATGCTACAACTAAAATGTTTTTTTTTGCACTTGGCAAGGTGATAAATGCTGCAAACAGTGTCATCTCCCATAAGAGCTGTATCAAAAATTGCAGCAATTGCATCTCATTAAAGAGCCATCAGTGTCAGCTCAGTGTCATCCAGAGATGAGAAATAGTTGATAATTATTGGTGAGACGTCCCTGATCGTTACACTGAGAGAGCAACCACATTACAGGCAGAACCAGAGTAGTAAATAATTTGTTTGTAATTGTATTTATTCTAACATTTGCAAAACATGAGATTTAGCTGGCTCAGTTGACTCAATTAGAGCTAATAGCGCTAAAATGTAACCGTTTGTCGTGATCAGTGATCGATCACTATTGATAAATCTGATTGTCTGCATCAATTTGAGTGTTCATGTGTGAGTCTGTTTCTACACACAGTTGATAAACGAAGCCTCAGATCTTTCCTCTCACCTCCCAGACGAAGCAGGTTCAGTGAGAGTTCATCACAGAGCGGTGTCAGTGTCAGTTCCCGCTTAGGTTTAATCTGTCAGGGACTGTGCCCTGCTGTCTCACCTCCCAGAAACTGTCTGTGGTCTCCTCCAGGCTGGCGGACTCGTCGTAGGCTCCAGACATGGTCTCCAGATTTGGCAGGATGGCTTCAGGCTGTGGCGGTCTGCAGCAGGATAACGCTCCTCATGCACTGTGAGAGACGAGGAGCACAGAGGAAGGTAAACACAGAGACTGGGAGATTTGTTAACAGTGGCATGACACTGGAATTATGAATATGGGTTTTTAGCTGCAAAACAACGTTGCTATGTACTCTGGTTAAATTCTCTATAACAATCATCCTGCATGTTCCAACTGAAAAGCGTGCAGTTATGATGCTGTGCTACAAAACAACCTTTTTTTGTTTCAGCCCATCATGTACAGATTAAATGCTTTTTCCTGTAGCTCATGTGATCACAGCATCTTAATCTAGATCCTTTATTCATGCTCTTTTAATGCCCACAAATGTTGTGTCATTTATTTCAAAGTAGATGCAAAATCCTTACGTAACGAGAAAAAGACAGCACACATGGCCGGTATATGCAAGAGATTATTAACAACAAAGAATTATGACGAATTAAGCTGACAAGGAAATAGCATAGTCATTGCCCAGATTCTGTTTATGAAGTATACTCTAAGGGTGGAAACTATTGTTCATTACCTGCTGAGTGTTTTTTGATTAACTGTCTATATAAAATTGTGGGAAAAGGTCTGTTGCAACTTCCTAAAGCCCAAGATGATGTCTCATATTTGCTCCTTTTGCCTGTGAAACTATCCCAAACCCAAAGATATTTAGTTTACAATGATATAAAACATAGGTGAGCAGAAAATTCTCACAGCTGACAAGTTGGCTCCAACAAATGCCTGTCATTTTTAATACAAAAACATTTACCTAAACGGCTCATTATCATTTTCTTTTGAACAATTAATTCATTGACTGTTAAAGCTCTAGCAGTAACTAAGAATAAAGCAGATATCTAAATTAAGAACAGGACACAGGAGAGAAACTAAACTCCAAACCACCGAGATTCAGTTAGAAGCTACAGACATACTGAGAGCCTTTCTCTCTGGTCTGCTGCAGACAGAGGTGAATGGTGTCTGGCAACACATACTTGTTGGGAGGTTGACTGTGGTTGGCGAGACATCACCACGCCCAGCTTTTTGACCTACTCCAAAGAAGGTCCATCTCCGGTGCGGCTAGGCATGGCACAATGCGTCTAAACTGATAACGCAAACACATCAGCATGGCTTTACTCAGTGCTGCCAAGAGGTACAATGGAAAAAGGGTATAACACAACAATATTTGAGAGCGAAAGGTAACATCTTCACATTGCTTGTTTCGTATGATCAACAGTCTGAGAACAAACCAATATTCACCGAACGATTATATAATGCGGGAACGCCATCGCTCCACTCAGCTTGATCTTTGCGAAGGTGCTGGAAGCATCAATGAGTCCAGACAGACAAGCTACTTCCCCACATGTAGATCCCAGCAGTGTTTTATTTTATTATAAGCTTTTTGTTTATCAGACTTTCAAAGCCCAGAGTAAAGTGAAACACCACACCTAAGTGAGCGGAAATCTCTTGTATCAGGAAGCAATTATGTAAAAAGTAGAGATATTATTATCAAATTAAGTATTTGTGCTTGATACATTTCTTTCCTGTCAATCAAACTGTTGCTTCAGCTCTAACAACATTCACCACTTTGTTTGTCGATAACACAGCTGAATAAACTCTTACACATTTGTACAAAGTCCAACCTTAATTGACAAGATTATCAGCGATTATTGGTGCAATCAAAAGTGCACGTCCAAGCATTTTATTTTACACAATACTTTCCATACACTGATACCAGGTATTTACAAAACCACAAACCCCTTTATAACCTCATATGTCTGCTTCTGGCTGTTTCTCTCTCTGCTGCCCTGAGATGACTTTGTCAGTAGATGTAATGACTGTCTGGTAATTATCATCTGCGTCAACTGGCTCGGCTTCTGTCAGAACACTGTCGCCTAATTACAGAGTAATCTTCCATCCTTCTAGTCAATAACATTATCCCAAGACCTCGCTGGAACACCTTCTGCTGCTGCAGAAATTAATAGCAGTGACACGACTGCTAATGATGACACGTCTTGAAATCGGGCGCAACATTAGAGAAGGAAGAGAGAAACGATCCATTTTTCAATCCATCCATCCGTCAGTGGGTGGACTGCTGAACAGGCCTATCAGGCACAGGCACAAGGGTTCAAGAGGTTCTTGTTGGAAAGCCAATTACACAACTACAAAGAAACAAAAAACAACTATAGAGATGCAAAAAGGAAAAAAAACATGAAGAGACACAAAACAGTCATTAAGAGAAACAAAGTGACCATGAAGCGCAGCCAAATTGTCACAAGAATAAACAAAACAACCACAAAGACACACATAACAGCAACAAGGAGACACAAAACAACCACAATCAAAAACAAAACAACCATTTAGAGACACAAAGTGATCACAAAACAACCACAAAGAGATGCAAAACAACCACAAAGATGATAGGTGACCACAAAGAGATGAAAAACAACCACAAAGAGATGCAAAGTGACCACAAACAGGAACAAAACAACCATTAAAAGACACAAAGTGACAAAAAATAACCACAAAACAAAAACAAATCAACCACAAAGAGATGTAAAATGTCCATAGAGAGACACAAAATGACCACAAAGAGAAACAAAGCAACCACAGAAAGTGACAAAACAACCACTGAGAGACATAAAATAATCGCAAACAGAAACAAAACAACCATTAAGAGAAGCAAAGTGACCACAAAGTGACACTAAACGACTGCAAAAAGAAACAAAACAACCACAAAGCAAAGAAAAACAAACAAACCCAAAGACACAAAACGACTACAAAAGATGCAAAATGACCACAAAAAGAAACAGAACCACTAAGTGACGCAAAACAACCTCAGAGACACAAAATGGCCACAAAGAGAACCAAAACAACCACAACTACAAAGAGACACAAAACAACTACAGAGGAACACCAAAAAAGCAACACAATTTTGTCTGTGTCCAGAAGCCCATTGCCTGAAAATCTGACCACGAATCTATCTGCACAGGAAGTGATTATTACAACCAAACAACACAGAATAAGTCAGCAGTGATCTGTGTCCGATGGTGTCTCACTGACTGCAGACCCTCAGCGTTATAACTGAGTGAAGACACTAACAGTCTGAAAACATCATCCTGGTGCTGCTGCAGCCTCATCAGCACCACGCTCACCTCCACATGTTCAGGTTCAGTTCACATCCAGCACTGCAATTTAAAAAGGGACCACACTGTTAAACTGCCACATGTTCACACAGCGCACTGAAATTATGATCGGCTTAAAGTAAGAAGTAATTAGCTGCTGCCAGTGTGTTTTATTACAGCTTCATAAAACTTAATCACAGAGAACCTCTATTCTTGTAATTCCTGACCCTGACCCTCGGACCGACCGTAACTTTTAGGTCCATTTAAGAAATTAACAAATATTAAAACTAGAACTACCCCCTCGCAGTTGTTTGCCTCCACGCACAGCTGAAGTTGCAGTTTACATTCATGTCTGTGAAAACATGGATGCTTCACACACATCTTCCCCCCCGGGGCAGCACAGAGGATCTATACAGTCAGCACAGTTTCAAGATTAGAGTCACCAATCAAGTATCTGACCAAATGTCTCTCCTTCTGTTCCTGAGATATGACATCCAGAAAAGTGTTTTTTCACAACATTATGATGTCACAGTGAAGGTGACCTTTGACCTTTTGGATATAAAATGTCCTCACTTCGTTATCTTATCTTGTTAAACATTTGTGTGAATTCTGTCATGTTTAATGTTGGAATTCTTGAGTTATGGCCAGAAACATGTTTTGTGAGGTCACAATCCTTGACCTTTGACCTTCCACCACCCAATTCTAATCAGATGATTCTTGAACCCAATTGGATGTTTGTGCCAAATTTTTGGAAAATTTCGTCTATTCCTGAGTCATCGCGTCCATGAGAATGAGACAGGCGCAAGGCCACAGTGACCGCCATGGCCACTTTGTTTGAACAGCTCACCTTGCACACATTCTGCAACATACACTAACATATAGACAAATGAATAGACGAGTAATAAATACAAATAAAAAATATGTCAAGGCATTCCTCGGAATAAAGGAATCTATAAATAATGATAATAAAAGAAAAAATTTGACCTTTGACCACCAATTCTTCTCAGCTCATTGTGAGCCCAAAGGGACATTTGTGCCAAATTCTTTTAAAAATCCCTCAGGATGTTCTTGAGATATCACGTTCACAAAAATGAGACATATGCAGGGTCAAAGTAACCTTAACCTTTCACCTATGACCACCAAAGTCTCATCAATTCATCCTTGACTCCAGTCAGAAGTTTGTGCCAACATGGGAAAGATTTTGTTTTTAGTGGTCTTGGGATATTGGATTCACAAGTATGGGGCGGATGCAGGGTCACAGTGACCTTGAACTTTGACCTATGACCACCAAAGTCCAATTAATCTATCCTTAACTCAAATTGGACATTTGTGCCATGTTGTAAGAAATTCCCTCAAGGTGTTCTTGGGATATTGCAATTACGAATATAGGGCAGGTGACCTTAACCTTTGACCACTAAAATGTAATAGTTCATGGACATTTGTGCCAAATTCGAAGAGATTCTGTCAAGGTGTTCTTGAGATATTGCGTTCACAAGAAAGGGACAACCAGAAAACATATTGCCTCTGGCCTCGACTATCGCTGGTGCGGAGGCATAAAAAAATTAATTTGATTTTAGCTAAGGCAGCATTATTTGTATAGCACATTTCAAACACAAGGGTAATTCAAAGTGCTCTACAGAGCAATAAAATATAAAACATAATAAATGATACAAAAAGGAATAAAGAGAAAAAAAAAGATATACAAGGTAAAAAATAATTACAATAAAAAAAATTACCATTTAAAATAGCAAAAGTGTAGACAAGAGGTGCAAAGATAAAAAAAATATTTAAATTGATTTAAAATTGAGTTTCAAAGTGAGGTTGCAGTCATTACAGGGTGGAGTAGGCGGTGTAAAAAAGGAGTGTTTTTAGCAAAAGATTTTAAGGAAAGCATTTTTTTTTTCAGCATCAGTTCTGTCTGATTTGTTAGGTGCTGTCATTCAAGATGGGCTTACAGTAAATTTACAGTATATTAAAGATATAAGTAGACTTCAGTTTTACAGACACCATTTTAAACACTTGTCTCTTGAGTCTGACTGAAAGAAAACAGCAAGCCACCCCTGCATTAGTTATTGTATCTGTCTGCACAGGGATCTACTTTGAAGAAAACCAGATGACTTACAGGAAAATATATGTTGTTTTCCCGGACTCTACGTTTCCTGTATCACTACAGTGGAAAAAATTAGTATGACACACAGTCAGTGATGGGAATATGACGCAGGTTAAGAATTTTCCTTTAAGTCTCGGATATCGAAGCTTTCCACCTGCACATGACCCCACCAGACTTTTTAATCAATCCTCACTTTCAACTGCACTCCCCGACTTTGATATCACAAATAAAGATAACTAAAACACCCGACATATTGTTTACTTTGGATATTTGCACAAGTATAAATCACAAAGTGATACAACACTGAGATAAAAAAGCATTATGAAAAACAGAAGAAATGAATGTGTGCCGTTGAGGCAGGCCCCAGAAACAAAAAACAAAACACACAAACACACCAACGACCAGAAACGCAGATCAAGATAAGATGCAAAGTGAAGATGCAAATGAACATCTGATTACAACAGAACAACAAGGAGAGTTATTTGACAATGCTGTTATCAGCACGGTGAAATGCCAGCTGCAGCTGCTGACAAGTTTCACTGAGCCTCTGCTGGAATACAAAATATCAATAAACAGATGATACTGTGGAAGTATTTGATAAGAGTTTGTTGTTCTGATGCTGTAATGATGCATCAGCTGCAATATGAGAGGTCGTTTCTCTCACAGCGCTTCATAAAACATCAGAAGTATGCTCAGAATAAGTCATCTCACCTCTGACGAGTATTCTGTCTAAGAGTTAGACAAGAAGACTGATACCACTCTTCGTCTGTGCTGTAAATATGAAGCTACAGTCAGGAGCCAGGTAGCCTAGCTTAGCATAAAGAATTGGGAAAACTGCTAACCTGGCCTTGGCCAAAAGTAACAAACTGACCCACTTGAACCAGATCAATTTCTAAGAAGTGTATTAAAACACCAAGTTGTTACAGGGGTTAACGTGCTGGACTATTTCTTGCCTGGGAGCAGTGACTTCCAGGAATCTCTGTTGGTTACTTCGCACAGTAAAATCCCCTCTGATACCACAACCACAAAACTTTGTTTTTCTACTCAAGTTTTTGCACAGATTGCACAAACATGATCAGGATTGCCCCTTGAAAGTCGGGTATTCGAAGTGTTAGTCGGAGACCCCTTAGTCCGGTGAGATTGTCTTGAGTCAAGCAGTCATTTTTTGTTTGTTTTGCTAGTCAGTGTGCTGTGCAGTGTCCTTCTGGGGACATTTTGGTCCCCAGCACTCTTGACTTCCTGGGTACTATTTCAAAATGACAGCTATGGACATGGTGCAGCAGCACAGAGGAGGATAAACTGTCCACTGTCAGGTTCCCAGATAACATCCTCCTCCTTCTTTATGGTAGTAGTGAATTTACAGCTCACATATACTTAATAAAACATAATCTCAGGCTTTTGTTTGATATCTAGTGTTGGCAAAAAAATGATGTTGCTCATTTTCAATCTGTTGTTAACACAGTTAGCTTGTTTCTATATTACATAGATGCCATTGTCACACTGAGCGTCCAGCTGAGCCCCGTCCAAGCTTTAAATCTTTATATTGAAAAAAAAAAAAGTCAGATATTCATATTAAACGATTGATATAATTCTGAGTCAGGTTCAGCCCTCAGTAAGATATACAATTTTAATTAGTGAGCTTTAGTGGTGCTGGTAGGCAGATTTTGCCAGGCTGTTTCTAGTTTTTATGTTAAGCCAAGCTAAGCTAATGGCTGCTAACAGTGCAGCTCATTTGCGATTACTGCTGGTACCGCCACTCGGACAGCATTGCTGCAGAAACATGGTCGGAAAGTGGCTTCAGCATTGTTAAAGGGGAAATACACCTATTTTCAAAATTCATATGTTATTGTTATGGTCTTAGACAGTCCAAAAATACTAGTGAACTGTTAAAACTCAGCATTGTGATGTCATCATCTCCTACCAGACCTGAGGTGAGCTCAGTGCTGTGAACTCAAAAGTAGCAAAATCAACCTACAGATCGTCTAAAGTCAAATATATTGTCTGTAGTTAACTGCTGACATTATTACTGGGAACCTATCAGCTATTTGTCTGACAGTTATTTCTGTAAAACTAAATCATTGACAGACAATAGAAGATGGGTTCCAAGATTGCTTTTCGACTAATGCGTTGTTTACCTGCTGCTTGGGCATAATTTGTGAGTCACTTCTCAGACTACAATAGAAACCAGCATGCCTCCAATACTAAAATCTTGTCCTACTGCCTACAGACTCTGCATACATACAAATGCAGATATCTGTTTATAGAGATCAGCTCCAAGTCAATATTAAAATCGAGATTTGAGTTGTCACAAAACTTTACGAAGCACTAATACACAGTCACAATCCATGCACTGTATATTTATGTCTCTTTGAATGGCCTTCTCTAACTGACGCCACTGCTGATTAGAAACTGATGATTGTCTCACACTTAACAAAAAAATCTGACAAAGCCAGAGCTGCAGATGAAGAAGGATTTGATGCAAAGGAGCCAGATATGAAACAATAGAAAGAGAAAAGGCAGTGATGTGTTTTGATAGGAGGTCAGGGGGAGGGGTGGGAGCTGCATGGGTATTTGGGTCAACCGTGGACCAATGGATGGAGCAACACTTTTGACAATGAAAGGCAGAGATGAAATCAGAGAGGAAAGTGAAAGGAAACTCCAAAATCCCCAAAAATCAGCTTAATTGAGGGGGAATTTCCTCAGTGATCTAACCCAACGGCTTCAGGCAAAGCAAACGCCTCGGCCGGATGCAGCGTGGAGCATGGCATGAGTGGGTGTTTATCATGCTTGGTTAATCCATTAGCTACATGCCGAGAGGGGGCTTTTGTTCAGGGGAGCCCTTTGCTTGGCTCGCAGAAAGGCCGATCGTAGTGTAGGGAAACAGCCATGGACGAGCTTCTCCCACTTTTTTTAATCAAAGCCAACAAGTAGAAACGAAATTGAAACAGAAATAATGCTGTGAATCTGACTTCATGTCTAATTCAGAGTCTACGGAGTTATTCATTGTAGCCAGACAAACAATACCCACCCACACACATACACACACACAAACCAAAACATTGGCAGCCTCAAAGGTTTAGTCACCATCACGCTGCTTTGATTCACGACCTGCAGTCTCAGTCCAAAGATCTGCATCCTCACAAACAAACAATCAGATTAAAAGAGCATCACTGGGAATCCCCGTCCCTCTAAAGCAAGTGGCACCATAAAGCACCACAACTCGCAGCAGCACGGCGAGCCGAGAGCATCAACACGTCAAGAGAGTCAAACCCCGAGACAAAGACCGTCAACACACCCGGAGAGAGGGAGACCACAGCCCCCTGCCACAACAACAAAAGCTTACCCCCAGTCCTCCATTAACAGCGGCTAAGGCTACAGCTAGGAGAAAGGAGACACGTGGACTCCTCCAGCAGTCAGCCCCTCTCCTCCTCTCCTCCTCTTCTCCCCCTCCTGTGCGTTCAGTTTTGCTCGCCGTCCTCTCTGACTGACTGAGCGATGGAGCATCAGCGTGCCGAGCAGGAGAGGAGAAGCACTAATCTGTGATCTGAGATCTTCCTGCCCGGGAGCGCTGTGCAGACTGTGTGTATGTGTGTGTGTTTCTCAATGAGTGAGGGATAATCCTGTGGTGCTGTGCTTGAATGGCTCAGACAGAGCAGCAGGCCAGAGAGAGAAAGAGAGGAGGGAGAGAGAGGGAAGGGGGAGGGATGGAGAAGGTGGGCTGCTGCCGCTGCTGTTTGTGAACGCTGTGGATGCTGTAGTGTGGATGTGAGAGGAGTGTAATGATCAGACTTTGGTGGAACTGGTGATGGCGAGACATGACCTGAATGCTTCTATAAAAGCAGCACTCACTTGGTATTTTTTACTGAAGTTCTTAGTCATACATACTTCCTTTAAATGCTTGGAAACGAGGAAAACGTACTTTCCTTCCCACCTTATGTAGCCTCTACGAAAGCGAGACAAGTCTGATACTACTGCGTGATCACAGGCTGATTTGGAAAATACCTTTTGCACATGAAATCAACAGGCAGTCACACCTGTTTTTTCAGGTCACAATGATACCTGTCTACAATTAAAGGACTAAACAAAAGGATTTTTATTTTGGCTCTGGTGCCCGCCCACTCACCCGAAGGAAATGTTGGCATCGTACTTGAACGTTTTATTTTACATTTAAAGTTACATAATATATGAGCTGACGTAGTTATGGGGGAGTTAGAGGGGATGGTGAATGGTGTGTCGAGACCACTGTGTGAAACCAACAAACAAACAAAAACAAAGGTTGTTTTTACAAGTCATCGCTGTGTTTCCAGCGGCTTTATTGCCAGCAATCGCGGTTGCATCGCAGTGTTTCCACTAGCAATAGTTCCACAAAAAACACCTTTTTTTTACGGAGACAAAAAGCAGGTGTCTTGTTTGGAGACCTGGCTTGATTTCCTGCCAGACAGTGCCACTAAAAGCAGGTGTTTCTTATGGAGACATTGCTGTGTTTCCTGCTGAAGCAGTGCCACAAAAAGCAGTTGTCTCGTTTGGAGACATTGCTTGATTTCCTGCCAGGATGATGCCACAAAAAGTGGGGGTTTCTTATAGAGACACTGTTGCATTTCCTGCCGAATAGTGCCAAAGAAGCAGGTGATTCTTATGGAGACATTGCTGCGTGTTCAGCTGTGAAAGCGGGTGCATCAAGTCAAGAGTGCAACTGGTGCGGCCCAATAAATCTGCTGAGTTTCATCTGATTCATTTTCTGTTCTGAGTCCGTCCAGCTCTCACTCCTCACAGTGAGACATTGCTGCATTTCCTGCCACAAGGGTGCCACTAAAAGCGTTTTTTTTTTTTTTTATGTAGACATCGCTGCATTTCCTGCCGGGATAGAGCCACGAAAAGCGGGTGTATTTTATAGAGACATTGCTGCGTTTTCAGCCGTGAAAGCTGGTGCATCAAGTCAAGAGCGCAACTGGTGCAGCCCAATTAATCTGCTTAATGTCAGCTGATTAAACTTCTGTTCTGAGTCCGTCCTACTCTGTGTGATCTGCGTTTTAATACAGACAAAATTATAATGTACTTTTTTTATTTAGATGTTTTTCTATTTCTGTTTTCTGACAGCTAAATGACCATAAAATTCTGATTCAGCAGTGGGTCACAATGCCACTCCTGAGCTGCTGCAGTGAGACTTCAAACATCAGTCGTCTATTGACATTTAAAATGAGCGATCACAGCGAGGTTGAGAGGTGACATTAAGTTGTCATCTTAACTTTACTGCCACGCAGCCTCCAGGCTCACCTCACTGTTTTATAAAACGCTAAATTTTATATAAAGGGCTGCTGGAGTTTTCAGATTTATACACTGTGGAAACAGACTCTGGAGCAGCTCAGTTTAAGTAGGGGCAAAGGGCCAAACCGCAGAGAAAACAACTTTAAATTTATTTTCACTTATCTTGTCTTAGTGTAGGAATATTTTGTGAGGCAGAGAGTAACAAGCAGATGAAAAAGAAGCTGTAGAAGGTGGAAGGAGAGACGCTTTCCAGATTTTGGTCCAGTGATCCAGATAATAAAGGAGGCTACATTTCATTACAACACAAATTCCTTCAGTAGGCTCCTGTGAAACACAGGCAGGGTGGACTGACTAACGGGAGACTACGACAATATCAAGCTGAGCGTATGAAGGGTGAAGGTGACCCTACGGCAGATATACGTAAACTTTTCTGAATGTTCATGAAGGCCAGAGGGCAGATGTGTGCTGTTGACATGGCAGCCATAAAATGATTAATATTTAGACAGCATGTCATAAAGCTCAGAGACAAAGTTGAGCTGTACAACTGTAGTGTATGTTGGAGTAAAACGCAGAGTCAAATGTAATAAATTCAAAAATATGTCCATCAAAACATGTTACAATTATGCATAAAGAAAGATAGTCTTTTAATGTTGTTTAAGAGAACACGTTATATTGAGAATATGCGTCACATTTGCTTTGTTTTGTGCTTGTTTTACATGTTTGAAATAAATTAAAGTAAGTAAAATTATACCAACACCTCACGTCTGCAACACTTCACCAGCCCTCTCCTTGGCAGCATTACTTAAAGCTCAGTCATTATTCGAGCCATTTTGTGCATTCAAAAACCAGAAGAACAAGAAAGGGACGCCTCCGTTAGAGTCCTGACCACAGCTCCGTCACCGTGCCAACCAGACTGACGTGATGTCACTGTCTGATGGCCTGACTGTCACAATAAGACAAGACCCAGCAGACCACAGAGAGCAGAACAGACGACTGTGTGTCTCTGCTGAGTGTTCAGCTTTTGTTGAGTTGTGAACAAGACAGTGGAGGTGAGGATGATGAAGACGATGTAGTGAAAAGACTGTGCTACAGTCTGTAATCAGCGCTGTTACACTGGTGATCTCACAAGTAAATCAGAGATCAAATCCACAAGCACCGCCAGCAGAACATGGTTTGATAGATGGATATACATGAGTCTTTGACACAGAGAGAAAAAGAATTAACATGGCTAAAAGTCTACAGTGACGCTAGCAGCTCTGTGAGGCTGTACTCAGCATGCATTAATGTAAGTATTTTGACCTCATGGTGAACAGTTAGTGGATAACTTGAGCTTTCAGCTGTTACACTTTATCCCGAGGGAGATATGAATGTCTATACTGAATTTCATGGAAATCCATTGGACAGTTTTTGAGAAATTACACCAAAAATGCAAGCCTCATGGGGACACTAGAGGTTAAAGTCAGATCACCAACATCAGTGTGCCTTATCCTCTGGGTGCCATAAATGTCCATCCAGCAAGTGTTGAGATATCTCAGTCTTAACCAAAGGAGGGGATCAACGAATAAAACGACAGAATGGTATTGTCATCCCTGGAGCCTTCCCATTAGCATGCCTTATGGAAACACACTGAAAGATAAGGCACAGACAACGTTTTGATAGATGCACCTTGACTGGTTTAAAGTGACATCATACTGTATGAACCTTTCCTCTCATGATATTTCATGCCAAGGAACTGAATGTATTTATTTCAAAGAATCCATATTTTGTGACAGTTTAAGATGATTTAACATCTCAACTTTACATGGAATTGTAAACTGAACTTTACATTCATGTTTGTTATCCCCTAGTGTATGCAGTCCTTTTTAACAGTCCTATGCCTATGTAGCTGAGCATCCTGTGTAAATTAGAAATCTGCCCAGTTATAGGCAGAAATCAATTGAATATACGCTAATAGAGCCGAATCAGAAGAACATGTTGGCAAAAATATATAATATTTTAGGTCCAAACATGATCACAGCACGGTGGTGCAGCGATTAGCACTGTCGCCTCACAGCAAGAGGGTTCCTGGTTCAAACCTCAGGGTGGAGGAGCTCTTCTTTGCAGAATTGCATGTTCTCCCCGTGTCAGTGTGGGTTTTCTCTGGGTACTCCAGCTTCCTCCCACAGTCCAAAGACATGCAGGT
>JAPZEB010000012.1:8838065-8848796 GCA_029783705.1 Chaetodon striatus
CACACACACACACACACACACACACAAAAGCCTCTGTTGTTGTTGTTGTGAATGAGAAGTCCTCTGGCTGTAAGGAGTGAGATCCACTGAGAGGAAACACCATCAGTGATGCAGTCAGTATGTAGGCGGCGGTTCAGTCAGCAAAGTGAAAACAGCTTTAACAGGTTTAAACACTACTGTCGCTTTGAAAAAAGCAAGCAACACCTGCTGTAGGAGCACACACACATAAATACACCCGTACTGACACAACTGAGCAACAAAGAATCTGAATATAGATATATAGATTTGATAATCGATGAATTGTTTCAGTCACTTTCACTGACTCTAGCTTCTTAAATGTGAGGACTGTTGCTGTTCTTTGTCAATAATGATGGTACACAGAATATATTTGGGGTTTTGAAATGTTTGTCTGAGGAAACAGGTTATGTGAAGTGCTAATTTGGACTCTAGGAAATTGAAATAGTAATAAAAAAAAGAGAATTTTCACAATTTTCTGACATTCTATAGAAATTAAAATGAATTTTTATTTATCGATTAACCAAAGCGATAATAGTTTGCAGTCCTAAAATGCATGACAACAATTAACTACTTCAGCTTAAAGCAGCAGCGCAGAAGGATGTGAGCTTCTACTGCTAACGGGCCCAGCACAACTAAGCAGCAACCTTAGAGGCTGAAAAATGAAGCCAAATTAGAAGTGCCAAAACTGCAGTTCATCAAATGGCCACTTGAGGCTGGCTCCAAAAGCATATAAACCCAATAGACCCCCATTTTAAAATGCACAACTTTACAGTAGAAATAAACATGTTTACAGCCTTGTTTGGTTGGTATAGCTAATTTCAACATTCATGACAACTGTAGGGGGATAGATTTTTATACAACTCACCATTTACATTTTATTGAGGCCCAAAGTTATGCATATTTAAGTGCGGGGCTTCTTGAGTGACAGACTGTCTGTGAAGCATTGCCACAGTCTATAAGTCAGATCTACCCCTCAGTTCTCCACAGCTGCAACCTCCTGTCCAAATATGGTCACTTCTGCCCCCCAAAAAATCAAGATAACAACTTAAATGTCCAACATGAGGCTTCAAAACTGCAGTCTACAAATCAGTGGGTGACGCCACAGTAGCTATGTCAATTATTTATACAGTCTATGAGCACCACTGAGCCAGCTAATCTTACAGCACAGCCAGGAAGGATGCTATTAATGTTTACGTCTCGCACTGTCACAAACACGAGCCTCACATCCATGATGCACACTTCCCTCTGTGCAGTCTTACAGTTGGCAGGTGTAGTTTAGGAGAAAGAAGAGACAGGTAAATCAATAATGGCAATATTCATTGGGTTTAGTCAAATTTCTAATCAGGAAGACTCTGAAAACTCAATGCTAAACCGAGACCCACCCAGACAAATGAAGCTGTAGCAAAAGTTCAGTCAGGAAGACATTTAATTGATCATACTTTATGCCATTCAATCCCTACTTTTTTGAGTCATCAGCTGTTCTGACAGCTGATTCACTGTTAACCAATAGCACAGTGACACATCTTCTGTCAGCCTATTATCTTTCTGCTTCTCATTTTCAATATGGATCTTTTTCTGCCTGTAGTTCTTTCATGCTGCAGCCATGCATACACTTTAACTCTCCATTTCTGCCTAACCTTTATGGATTCATCAGCCATCAGCCTTAGGGTGCTCTCAGACCTAGAGATGTCTTGGTTTGGTCCGAATCAGGGACTGCAAGCTGCAGCCCTATGCTTCAAACATGCACAAACACAGTCGCTCCCACTATAACACACACGCACACCACACAGACGCCATCCTTAACAAAGTTGCCATGGCAACACCAAGCCCTCTTCCTTCCTCCTCCTCTGGCTCTAAAGCACTTCACTGACACTATAAATCTGACACGCTTGAGCCTCAGAGGAGCAAAGCAAACCCGCAGCCAACAACCTCTAATAGCCTCTTCTTGTTCCTCTTAAGCTGTGAGATGGGTTTTGTAATGTACCATCTACAGCAGAGGTGCCCCGCAGATACAAAGTGATTCATTACACTCAGGAAGGTGGAAGTGTATCAACGTCACATGATGCAGATTCACAACAACTTGTCCCTCAGCACTTACTCAATGAAACTCTCACCACACGGCTGACTTACTGTAAACTTACAGTTTTGTTCTGTGACCCTTAAAATAAAGCAAAATATACCTCACAGCGGGTTGAGGTTTACAGTGCTGACAGCTGAGAGTGAGCAGTTCATCAAACAAACAAGAAACCAGCAAAAGTCCTAAATCATCGTGCGACCCCTCAGATTTATCTTAGGATCACATGAGGCCCCCTGACCCCCAGGTTAGAGACCAAATAGTGATTTTCATTAGGGATGCAACTAACACTTGGGCCACTTCTTTTCTCAATGAATTTATTTATCTCAGACTGCAAATAATTTTCATCATCTTGATTTATCATTCAATCTGCCAATTATTTTCTCAGTTAATTGATTAATTGTTTTGTCGACAAAAAACAGTGAAAACTCCATCAATCCATTTTTATCCACTTATCTGGTGCCGGGTCACTGGGGCTGCAGGCCAAGCAAAGCACCCCAGACATTCCTCTCTCCAGCAACTCTTTCAAGCTCCTCCTGGAGGACCCCAAGGTGTTCCCAGGCCAGATGAGATATGTAATCCCTCCAGCATGTTCTGGGTCCGCACCGGGGCCTCGTACCAGTAGGACGTGCCCGAAACATGTCCAGCGGGAGGCGCCCAGGAGACATCCTGATCAGATGCCCGAGACACCTCAACTGCCCCCTTTCGACATGAAGGAGCAGCAGCTCTACTATGAGCTCCTTCTGGATGTCCAAGCTCCTCACCCTATCTTCAAGGCTGAGCCCAGCCACCCCACGGAGGAAATTCATTTCAGTCGCTTGTATCCGTGATCTCATTCTGTCGCTCACTACTCATGACCATAGCTGAGGGTTGAGACAGAGGTGGACCAGGAAATTGAGAGCTTTGTCTTCCAGCTCAGCTCCCTCTTCACCACGACAGTCCGATCACTCGTTGACAAGACCCCAAGATACTTGAACTCCCTCGCTTGAGGCAGTAACTCTTACGCAGCCCAGAGGGGGCAATGCACCGTTTTCTGGCAGAGAACCATGGCATCAGATTTGGAGGTGCTGACTCTCATCCTGACTGCCCTGTGCACGCTTGAGGTCACGGTGTGATGAAGCCAACAGAACCACATCATATGCAAAAAGCAGAGATGCAATTCTGAGGTCCCCAAACCAGACCCCTTCCTAATGCCCAAGGTGATTTCATTAAATCTCTTAAATTTGATTTTAATGTATTAAATAAACATAATGTAAGACAGAGAGAAGTACAACGTTTTCACATTTGTGCACTAAATAGGAACAATCAAAGTTTTGGTCTTTTTGCTTGAAAAATGACTTCAAAAATTAATCATTTATCAAAATAGCTGCTGATTAATTTCCTCCAGGTTAACTAATCGATTAATTGACTTGTTGCAGCCCTAGATTCATTATAGTGCTTATTAATTGTCACAAGACGATGACAAATGTCCGTCACAGTTTCCTAAAACCCAAGGTGATGTATTCAAATTGCACCAATTGTCCAAAGCCCAAGGATATTCAGCACACAATCACAAAAGACAAAGAAAAGCCTCACAAATAGAAACCTGAAACTAGATAATGTTTTGAATTTTAGTTTGAAAAATGTCTTCGAACGATCAACAAATTATTTCTCATTCCCTTTATCTGTACATCCAAATGTAAAAGTGCAGATATTGTATAAATCCTGGGACTGACTTTAACCTATACTGTCTATCTGAAGTGAATTTATCTTCAGGCAGTGACCTGAATGCACCTCTGGATAAGAGAGCTGCATGGTGGGACCGTGTTGGCACGAAGCCGTTTGCTGCTGATCTGTGATGTGCAGCCTGCTGGTTAGATTCTGCTGATTCAGCATCTATAGGCACCGAGCAGCAGAGTCAGAAAGTATAGACACAACAGGGAATGTATAATCAGTGTCTGGGAGGAGGCTTCCAAAAACACTGCATATATTAAACTCATATCCCGTGTAGTTAAATATAGTAGATTTGCCTTTCGTGACTGATTTGCTAAATCAGCTTTGGGTGAAAACTAGGAACTTTTTGGGACTGTGAAAACTAAACAGACACCTACCCAGACAAATGCTATGTGTGTGTTATTTAAATACAGGTTATGTGTCAAGCTGAAATTACGAATCAGTCAGTCAATCAACAGAGAAGTAATGTGCAACACTTTCCCTTTGTTTATTTAAAGATGCAGATGGTAACTAACCATCCTTTTGTCATATTTGCTGAAACTGTCACGAGACCCAATCCACCACAGCACACAGAAAACAACAATCAGGTCGAGGAGTCTCTAACCCAGCTGTCAGCCATGTCAATCACTGCTTGTGAACTGCAGTCAAACTGTCAAAGTAGACTATACTAATCAAATATGAATCAAGATTCTGTCACTGCATTGCCTGTTCCTTACCTTAGATGTTTTCAGAAACTCATGAGCAGTAAATGGACTGTATTGCAGTTATATAGCGCTCTTCTAGCTGTCCGACCACTCAAGGCACTACATGTCACATTTACCCATTCACTGGTGGACCAAGGCTACCATACAGGACGCCACCCGCTACTCAGTAATCATTCGCTCGCACTCACTCACTCACCAGTGGAACAGCCATCGGGAGCAATTTGGGGCTCAGCTCTGATTGGTTGTCTTCGGTCAGGTGCGGTTATGCCATTAGAAATGCTATGAACATGTGGAGGAATATATTGTTTTCACAGATTATCTGTCTCGTGTACTACTGTGTGGATACAGTGACAGTTTCATATGACAAAAAGGGTTTTTATATATGGATAAAAGGCACCAACTATAGCTCAAAGTACTTTTTTTAAGCAAAAATACTCCAAAATTCCTTGTTGAAGCTCCCAAAATGTGAATATTTGATCATTTCATCGCATTTTCTCTAAATGGTGTTCTTGTACTTCTTCGTTTTCTCATATTATACGGCATTGTACTGTGAAGAACTGTGAGACTCTGGTTTAGAAAAGCGTTATAGAAGTAAAGTTATTGTTATTATCATTATTTGCTTAAGCAAAAATCGCTTCCAAATGACTCCTTCATTCACTCACTTCTCCCTATATAATAGACACTTAGCAGTTTACAGTGATCAGCAAACTGAGATGTCAGATACTCAGGGAGCATCATCATTTTGCGACATCACTGACAGGTATAGAGTCAGAAAACAGGACATTTTTGGCATGAATTCAAAGTGCAACTCACTGTGGATTGTTAGAGGAAAGTAGTTTACATGCTTTGTACACTGATTTTATTATATACTATATACTGCATACATTTACCACTCAGAATTCAGGCACACAAAATGGCGGGGGGTACGTGTAGAGCACTTTATAGTAGTGGTTTTAAAACTTTTTGTGCCCAAGGCACACCAAAGGGCAAGCCAAAATCTCAAGGCACACCTGTATTTATATCTGTGCACAATAGCTTCTATAACGTGTGTTATCACTCTTATCGTGCCATAAGATAATAAAAATAAGAAATAATAAGACAGGTAGCTGTCATGATACTGTCTACTGACAGTTTTTTTCTCTTTTCTTTCAGTGGTAGGTCGTTCTCCTTTTAAATGTTATTATTCCTCACACTGGCTGCCAATTAGGGCTTTTGATGGGTCACACACTGATCACTCCCATGCGCCAACAGCAACAAAAAGGTCCATGTGAAGGTTTTTAAAATTAAATTAATACATTTTTAGCTACAGTTTGCCTCTTTATTAGGAAATGGGGGCAACAACATTCTGATACAGTCAATTAAAAATTCATTCATGCCTTTTTTTAAATTAAATTTTGCAATAATAATGTATGGCTATCACAAAATCCCACGGCACTCCTGGAATGGCATCACAGCACACCATTTGAGAAACACTGCTGTATAGTAAATAGAGAGATTTTGGACCTTGTCGTCTATGATTGAATGCATATCTGTGGGTTTTGAAATGTTGGCCACACAAAACAAACAGTTTGAGGACATCACCTTGGGCTCTGGAAAAATGTGATTTCATTTTATATTTTATAGACTGGACGATTAAACAATTAATCAAGAAAATGATCAGCAGATTAATGAATGATACAAATAATTTAGGTAGCTGCAGCCTTAGTCTAAAAATCTATATTTTTAAAAGATCATGACGGCACAGTTAGACCAAAGTCCTAAAACCAGCAGTAACCAGTATGTAGCTAACATCACACATGTCTGTTTATACATGGAATCAGGTTCATGCTGGCTTCAGACATCACGGAGCTGCCTGTCGTCTTTTATAAAATACTAATCAATGAAAGACATTTATTATGAGCCAAGGCAGGACAATTCTCCTTATGCAACATGTTGGTCTGAAACTCCACAGCTCAGCAGTTGCACAGCACAGTCTGCCCTGGTATGTAATGACAGCTCAAACCCCTGGGCCTTTAAGGAAATGCAGCCTGCCTTTCTCCCATGATCCCCTGTGAGGATCCTGTCTCAGGCTCCAATTACCTCTCAGCTCAGGCCAAATCCAGAGCCCTGCTCTCTCACCATCCAGCCTCTGAAGGCGTACGGAGGAAGCTTTAAAAGGATGCTTTCCATTGACTCAAATATTGCACCATAGATGTTACATACTGCGGCTTTAAAAAAAGGAGAGCAGTACGTAACTTTGAAACAATTTTAACCTATTGTGTTTTGGTAATTCTCAGAGGAACTGGGGTAAAATGAAAATTTTAATTGCATTGATCCAAAACCAAGACATAAAGGAAACGGCTTAGGATGTCTGAAGTCACATTGGTTACAAAGGCAAAAGGGACTGATAGAAGAGAGTAAGTTTAATTGCTTTCAATCAGCTAATGTCAGGCGGGGTTCGTCTGGAGCACCAGATGTGACATGCCAAGCTTGTGAGTGAAAGGGAAAAGGGGAAGCAAACAGTGGCGTCAGTGCGCACTGGGAATAAGATAGTTAAATCTACAGAAAAGGAAAAAGACTGAGGGTTTAGTCTAATTAATTACATTAGCAGTGACGGCTCATCTGTCTTTGCTTTGACAAAACTGAGAGTTGAACCGGGCGCCGCAAATCAAATGAGTGACCCTCATTTGTCACATGAATTAATCCAATTAGGCACTGACTCACTCACATAAGAGCACTTTAACATGCGTGACACACACAAATCCACTCATGCCTCCCTCTCTATCTCTTTAAATGACCCTTAGCTATGATATTTCTATGAAACACAACGCTGAATTTGTCGGTAGGAGACTTCAGCATAAGATTAATTCTGCTAGATGAGAAAAGCAAGAAATGTTTCACACTCCATTTGCAGTTTATGATAAAAACAGTTCACTCGCTGACAATATGTTCATCAGTATTCTCTCCCTGAAGCCAAACGTTGCCCTCTTAAAGCGTATCTGTGTTTGTTTAGGCTTTGTTATTGCAGGTTGATGGGTTTGATGATCAGAAATGAGATGAGATCACTTCCTCATGACAAACCGTGTAGGAGGCAGAGGATTTCTACTCAGCTTGTTGACAGCAAAAACACTGACCGAGAATAACCATTATGCAACCAAATCAATCGTAACCCATCAAAATTGCTTTTTTTGTCCAGCTTGCGGTGCAGAATCCAAATTTACTATGATTAGAAAACAGAGACAGAATCAAATCCTCATGTTTGAGAAGCTGGAACCAGCAATTATTACACTGTTGCTGATTAATCAACATGATGTAAAATGTACCTAATCACGCTGACAGTCGCACAATAGCTGGAAACTCCTCTGCTGCAGTTTATAAACACCAAATGCAAATACACCGAGTGACATCAAATGTCAGGCTGACAATCTCCAGCGTACAGGAAGTGGAAAATGACAGCGTTAGCCTGTTGAAAAGATGACAGACAAATATAGAAACTTTAAAGGAGCACTCCTGCACTTCCACCAAGCTGGGAGCAGCAGAGGCTGAGACATCCTGACCTTTATTCCCTACTATCAGAATCAGAAATACTTTATTGATACCTGAGGGCAAAGTGTGATACGTTAAAGTCACTCTGATGCACAGCAGAGAGAGGTGTAAGAAAGTAGAAAAGAAAACTATGAAAATAACAAGCATGTAAATAATAAAAAATGTGTGCATTATGCTACAGTGCATTAACACTAGTGTGTAAAATATTTAAAATATAAAAATATCTGTAATATACTAAGTATTTAAAATATGTAAAAATATTTTTTTAAATGTGCATTATGATACAGTGTTTAACACTACTGTGTAAAATATATGAAAAATATTTTTTAAAATTCTAATGCTAAGTATTTGAAGTATGTAAAAATCTAAAAAATATGTGGATTATGCCCCAGGGGTTAATACTAGTGTGTAAAATATTTAAAAAAATATATTAAAATATCTGTATCATACTAAGTATGTAAATTATTTAAAAAATATTAAAATAGGTGCATTATGCTACGGTGGTCAAAACTAGTGTGAAAATATTTTACAAAAATATATAAATATATGTGCATTATGCTACAGCAGTTAACACTAGTGTGTAAAACATTTAAAAGTATAAAAATATTGTATTTTACTTTGTATATGAGGTAAAAAAAAAAATAAATAAAAATAAAAATATGTGCATTATGTTAAGTAATCAAAATATGTAAAAATATATATTTTTTAATTGCATCATGCCACATTAAAATGTATAAAACTAGTATGTAAAGCTTTAGTTTTTTTTTATGACAGGCCAAGCATCAAGAACACTACACTTCCCAAAATGCAGCTCAATAGCATCTTTTATAAGACTCAGTGAATGTCCATTTCTTTAAAACTCCAGACCTCCAATTTGTGATGAATTTCTTCCTGTTATACATTTGTTATCTCCAAGTCAAAGCTGAAACAACCCTGATGTTTTCTGTGATTCAGCACAGGAATCTCCTCCAGAGCCACAGAGGACATTATACACATGTTTTGAGCAGTGCTCCTCATGAAGAACAAACTGAACTCCACTTGTAAAAACATCTGAAAACAGTGGAGTGGCCCTTTAAGACGTGAGGAGGAACACAATGTTTTTTGGAATAAATTGACTTCTGTTTAAGGCGGAAATCAAATTTTGGCTACGTAACACACACACGTGTACACTGTGGATATTATATTTATGGATAATGAATGTGTAGCGTGTACAGATGACAGCAGCAGCCTGTTGTACTGTGCTGTGTGTGTCAGTCCATCAGTACTCAGAGTTCAGAACCGTGGACAGAGCTCACCCACAGACCAGAGCCTGTGTGTGCTCACACTGAGGTCAGAACCTCCCAGCAGCTCTGGTCTGATCCACCACCAGCTGCTCTCCACTGGTAAATCAAAGAAATGTGCTGGTGTGGAGGAAACACAGGCTCTGTGTGTCCCCAGAGACCTGCTTTTTACTTTAGACATCCCTCCCTGCCCTCTGCTGCTGCTGCTGCTGCTGCTGGTCTCTCACTGCATCCTCTGTCTGCACTGCAACTCCTGCTGAATGTTGTTACCTGCATCTCTATATCTGAACCTTTAAAACACAAAAAAGATCCTGATTCATTTTAAATGAGTGTCATGAAGTCGGAGGAGACACTAGCAGTGGTTCAAGTTACAGCACTTCAGCATCAAACTGCAGGTTTATACGATGCAAACAGAGGAGCTGTGATAAAGACTTTTATTTACTAAACAATTAACTTTTAATTTAATAGACTTTAATTTAGTCTCAGCAGAAACATCACAGGTTAAAATCGCCTGTTCACACCGACACCAGATGTAACGGTTGAGCATTATTAACTCTAACTGAAGCTACTTTATCAGAACAAACTGAAGCTAGCTGCTGATAATATATCAAATATGAATAATAACGTACCGACAGCAGATTATAATCCAGCTCCTGTGATTATATTTAAAATGTAATCATTGTCTTCATCAGTGGGAGCTGCCTCCGTTGTATCGCCGGTAGATGTATCGCTGAAAGGAGCCGCCAGATGGGGGATGGTCCGGAGGTTGAGTCAAGGCAGCCGTTACGGACAAAGAGACTTCCGGTAAGCTCTTTCAAAATAAAGGTGTTTAACAGGAAACGATCGACGGAAGCCGAAACACATGCTAGAAATAAAATAAAATGTTAAAATTAAACTAAGCTAAAAAAAAAAAAAAAAAAAGTAATTAAATTACATAAATACACAAATAAATAAATACGTTTTTAAGAGGGAACGATCAACAGAAACATATGCTGGAAATAAAATAAGATAAAATTAAACTAAACTAAATAACATAACATACATAAAATAAAGTAAAATAAGATCAAATAAATACACATAAATAAAAAATAAAACATTTTTAAGAGGGAATGGTCAACAGAAACATAGGCTGGGAATAAAATAAAATAAAACAAGATTAAACTTAATTAAACTAAATAACATAACATAACATACATAAAATAAAGTAAAATAAGATCAAATACACATATAAATGAAAAAAGTAAAACGTTTTTAAGAGGGAACCATCAACAGAACCATAGGCTGGAAATAAAATAGAATAAGTAAATTAATACCTATGATTTTTTTTAAGTTAAAAAATAAAACTAGTAAAAAAAAACAAGATAAAAAATGAAATTAAAGTATGAAATCAACAAATAAAACAGATAATACTCATTAT
>JAPZEB010000012.1:8849557-8860498 GCA_029783705.1 Chaetodon striatus
AAAATGTACAATTAACAATATATGATGCAATAGTATAAATAAGCAGGTTGGAGCAACAAGTTATATAAGTAGTAAAAGAGAGCAGATCAGAAACATGTTTATTGCCATGCACGTTTTCACACACTAGGAATCTGCCTTGGTATTATTTACTTTTGGTGTTCATTTTCTTTCATTCTGTGGACTAAATAATTATTAGAGTAAAATGAAAAATAATCAGCAGGTTATGCTACGTGCTATAAGCTCTGTGTGACACACACAGAGCTTAAAACCCTGCAACTCTGTACCAGTCAGTTACAACTGAAGAAGCTTCTTGGACTACAGTATTACTGTAGTACTGCACTTCCCCTCCGCACCGGCAGGGGGCGGCACTTCTCCAGCAGGCCCGGGCCGACACGATAAACCTTCCCGGTCAACGACAGACGTTCCTTCCGACTCCGGTCCCCTTACAAGTGGAAAGGTAAAGACAGACCCGGCGCAGTAATCTAAATATATCTTCACCATCTCATGTTTTATAAACCAGTGATTTTTAATGCTCGATTGTTATTAATGTCACAGTGGAAGACATAAACGTATTTTAGTGCTAAACGGTTTATAATGGTGGATATTAGACTTAGAAGTGGGGAAGTAACCCCGGCACTGATATTCATGAGTGGCTGCCATTTTTCTCTGTTAACGCGGTCCGCTATAGTCAACGTAAATGTATATTTAAGTTTGTGGCTTGATACATGAACACTTGATAATAAATGCAGTGTGCTGAATTAATGAAGCGTCAGTTTGTAGGCTCGCTGCTGTCCTGAATTATATCAGTATGTGTAGCTAGGCTAGGTTGGCTAACAGGTTAGCCGCTAGCATGCTATGACAGTGGGAGCTATTATAAGCTGTCTGTAGCGAGTACTTGTGGAAACCGATGTTTAAACATGTCACTTATCACAGATGCTGATGCCCAAGAAGAATCGCATTGCTATCTACGAGCTCCTCTTCAAGGAGGGAGTCATGGTGGCCAAGAAAGATGTCCACCTGGCCAAGCATCCGGAGCTTGCTGACAAGAATGTGCCCAACCTTCATGTGATGAAAGCGATGCAGGTGAGAAGCAGGGTGATGGAGGCTGGACACTGGCACCGTATAAGTTTATATCATACCTGGATGTAGCCTGAACTGAGCTGTGCAGATGATCGGTGATCTGTTTTCTGTAGAGCCTAGGCATGGTGTGGTTCGTACTGACATTAAAATGTGAGGGTAGTTTTTCATGCTGTGTCAGAGGTGAGTGATGAAATTGGTTAAAGGTAAAGTTTGTAATGAGAGTGCTAACTAAGCAGGTTAGTTAAGGCATTTGCTGCTTGTTGTATTCAAGGAAACAGGTCAAGTAGGGAAAATTTCACTGTAATACAGATGTCAGGATCCACAAGAAAAGGTAAAACACTGGGCAACATCTCCTCTTGACATATGTACATATTGTTATATTTGACATAGTTCAGCCCTTGGTAGCATTAACAGCCCGATGCACAGCTGAATTTAGCTCTCATCCTCTTGCATAGTTTTTCCCAATAGGGTTGTGCAGTGTATCGGTTCAATATCAATGCCATGATATGAAACTTGATATTGTCAGATTTTGGATAAGTTGCATGTATCATCTTTCTTGGTTTGAAAGTCTGCACTACAGTAAAGTGATGTCATTTTCTGAGTTAAAGTGGAACAATATTAACGTAAGAATGATTTAATGCTAACAAGGCTGGCAAGATGAAGGTCAGCCAGATTTATTAGGAAAGCTGAACATGTAGAGTACAAATCTAATGGGGTTTTATGAGAGAAGAGAAACGGGTGATGCTCAGTAAGCAGTCGTGTCCGTCCCTATCGTGTGAGCTTTGTCTTTTGTTACTAGAAACTCAGTTAGAAAAAATGGCTTGCTCAACAGAACCTAATGAGAATCATGCTTGTAAAGGAAGACGTACAGTTGGTTTATGTGATGAGGGAGGTGGGTGGGCATGAGAATTACAGAAAATAAAAAAAATTCAGCTTTTGAAAAAGGAACACGGCAGAAAAGTTGAATTATTGCCTTAAAGGATACACTTGGCGTACGACATAGCACTTGCTTAGAATAAATGAATTTGTTACTACTCTGTGTGAAAACTAAATTACCTTTGTGCTTGTCCTCCAGTCCCTGAAGTCCTGTGGGTACGTCAAGGAGCAATTCGCCTGGCGTCATTTTTACTGGTACCTCACCAACGAAGGTATCCAGTACCTGAGGGACTTCCTCCACCTTCCCCCTGAGATTGTGCCCGCCACCCTGCGCCGCCAGACCCGCCCTGAGACCGCAAGGCCCAGGCCCAAGGGTAAGCTCATGGATATACAGATAATGTTTGAATGTTGCATGCCTTTTTATATGTACTGCAAGTCTCAAAAAACGATGTCACAATCTACAGAACACTGGTGGTGATAAAAACTACGGATGTTGTGTTTTGAAGTTGTAGTACTAATGTGTTCATCTGTCAAGTTTTTAGTTTACACAGTACATCAGATTGATTATAGGCTCCCTCTGAATGTTGCAGTCTGACTAACAGAAATCACAAGTCATTAGCTGTTGATGTAAACCTGCTGAGTGGACGCATTCCAGAGAGATTAACATCATGGAGTCAGAAGGCTGCAGCCGCGGCTCAGTGTTTCACATTCAGCAGCTCTGATAGTTTATCTTCTCCAGCTGAGTTTTTACCCCAAGCTGACCTGAGACTGAATTATTTATATAATCATGAAATGCAAAGCCAGCCACCAGTCAAGAGTCAGTAAGATTTTCCACTAATTTGGTAGGAAGGGCCGGGACTCGTGGGGAAATCACAAGCCAGATAATCATCCTCTTTATCAGTGCTTGTCTGTTGCTGAAACTGGGATTTAAGACTGAAATGTGGTCCTGCGGGGTCCCACACTGTATTCAGAACAGCTGATGTTTTAATTTAATTTATTTATACATTCAGCATTGAACAGGAATCTTTGACAGGACCCCCCCCCAAAATGTTGTGCTTTGTAAAGAGAATTTTAAGCATGATAACACTAATTTCAGACACCACTCCAAAAACAGAACTTAAAATCTGTGGTATAAACGTGAAGAGGAAATAAAATACTTATTTTTAGACTGACATGTTTAATTTTCTAATCCTGCCTTCACCGTCCAGAATGAAGAACATTAACCCTTTGAAACCTGGAGAGATATAACGTTTATCGTGCTGTGTTCAGATGCCTTGCGCAAGTATCTAAGCCTTTGAACCTTGAACAAATTGGTGCGATTTCTTTTAAAAACATGGAGGGAAAGGCGAGGAGAAACTTCAGAGAAATCCCACAAATTGCTCAAAAAAAGAAGAAAAATATTTTAAAATATTAAAAGAAAAAAACTAGTAAGCTATATTGCTAAATATTATTACACTTTAAAATTATGTTACCGAATTATTATAATTTTAAGCATTCTTTCCAGGTCACTTCCTTGTTTGTTTTTATTTTTAAAATAATTTTCTTATTTTTAAGATTTTTTTTGTTTCACTAATTTCTACTAACTAATTTTTTTTTTGCTAATTTTTCCTTTGCATTATTCCTATGTTTTTTAAAAGAAACAAAGCCATTAGGCTCAGGTTTCAAGGGGTTAATTTGTGTCAAGATTGTTGTAATAACCTTACATTAATTTTTTTTAACAAGGGTAAACTTTGCAATTGCCGTGCCCTCCTTGCCAAATTTCAAAAACTGTGGTCACCATCGTGTGGGGGATTTTTTTTGTTGGCTGATCAGCCAACAGAGTGAGCTATAGAGCTGCATGTGTGTGGTACAGAAACAGTCACAATAACTTTACACACTGTTTGACTGGTTAATGATTACTTAAACTTCTCAGACTTGTTTATAAAGGGTGCACATTACAGCCTTTTACAGTAAACAGCCCTTTGGCATCATTGATCCCCTCCTGTCATCCTCCCTCTGCTGCTGATGTGAAAACACTGGGTGGTCTCAGCCTCTGCGTTCACAGGAATCCAACTCATTTTCAGATACTTATTATGCTCAACCGCCACATACGATTGACATTCCTTTGTAGCTTGTATACAGTTCACTATTAGCATAATGCGCTTGGTGTATCTGTGTGAACACACCAGGGTTTGGATGTAGATGGGGCGGCAACCTGAGAGAAGGCAGAGGGGGCGAAGACACTGCATTTCCGCTAGTCAATACTCTGCTTATTCAAAGGGTGTTTGATGGTTGCTCGTACTGTCTTCCTCACTGCCGGTCTTTGTTGCTCTCGTGGATAACGAGCGGAGGACTGGAGTTGACTCTGCTGTCTGCCCTGTGTGTGTAGGGAGCGTAATTATCGGCTGGATTTCCATTATAGGAACAATAATTTAGTTTTCTTATTGGCTAATGACATATCTGTCACCACACATCATTCGCTGCTCGCTTTAGAGTTTAAGTGCAGGATAAAATGTGATTGTACCAGCAGTGTATTCTGGGATTATATTCCCCCCCCTTAAGGGTACAAATGTCTTCAGGTTGGTCATTAATGATCTGCTCGTGGAGTCCCCGAGATCAAATTTTCATTAACTGTTCCCTTACACATGTTTTTAATGAAGCTCTTGGCTTTAAAACTCTGAACTGAAATTTTCCCTTGTTTATTTCCGCAGGAATGGAAGGAGAGAGGCCCGCCCGCCTTAACCGTAGTGAGGCCGACAGAGATGCATACAGGCGATCTGCTGCACCCCGTAAGTATACTGTCATCACCCCAATGAGCTGAGTGGCTCAGGTGGTGTCGTGATGTGTTAATCGTTGAAATGAGCAGCATAGAGTCTTGTGAGGCAGGTAGAAAAAGCAACCTTGGTTTAAAACAGTAGGTTGAAGCTAAGTTCACACTACATGACTTGCCATCTTGTAATCGGGAGTATAGAAGTCCTTAGTGCTTTATCGTAGGCAACTGGACTTGCTTGAGTTTCTTAGACGTTTCACCTCTCATCCAAGAAGCTTCTTCAGCTCTAATGGAGTGTTAGGGAGGTAGGTTTTAAACAGTGTGGGTCTCTCGCAAGCAAGTCCAGTTGTCTGTAATATAGCACTTAAGGTTACCATGACCTGGATGACTGAGAATCTTCACCAGTACAAGTATTGAAGCTGGTGTAGTTTTCCTATTACATGACTGAGCAGCGGCAAAGGGGTCACACGCTTCAAGATCTTTGACGAGGAGAAATTACCGATGAGAATGACCGTGTATATACATGGTATTAACATGCGTCTTGGGTGACCTGATCACAAGTAAACAGCGCCAAATACAAGTGTTAACGACAGCCAGGACACATTGTGATCCAGTTAATCAGAGCACTTGCTGAGAGGGTCTGAGACGTATTTGACCGCGCATCTTTTGTAGTGTAAAAGCTGATGCATCCCAAGAAGCACTACGTCCTCAACGCAGGACAAGGCAAAGCTCAAGTCAGTTTTATTTATATAGCACATTTTATACAAGTGTTAACTCAGTGTGCTCAAGATACATCAGACATGACAAACATAAAATATATAAGATAATATCATATATAAAAACAACCAGGATGTGATTTAAACAAAATATAAGGGTACCATTCTCTTTGAAACACACACACCTTGGGGTGCTGCTTGTCTCTGTCATCAGCCAGTGCCTTGCACTCTCATTGGCTGTTAGCTGCGCAGCAGGACCACATATTTAGCGTGAGAGGTATCCAGGGAGAGTGTGCGATGCATTGGTGAGCATCTTTGTTCATCTTTAAACAGTTGACACATAGTGCTTGAGCACCGATTTGCTCCTGATCTGGAGCTTTTGTTGGGGAACTCCAAAGCTGTCGGTGAGCAGAACATTGGGGCTAAAGTTGCGGAGTGTGAACTAGACATAACTTAACAATTGATACTTAAATTTAAATTAAAATTCAACGATCTGACAAAATGTCATAACACAAATATGCATATTTTAAAGGAAAATCAATATGAGTAATATTTTAATGCAGTATACAAGGAATTTGTCCTTAAAGTATGGTTTCACAATCCCCACACACACTCAGTTATTTGTGGTGGCCTGCCACGATATAAACATCTGCCATGTTTTGATTTTCAATTTTTCGAGCTCGACTGTTCATTGGGTGCCCTGTTGGAAAATAAAAATACTGTAAGGTTATTCATTGCTCTTCATTTTAAGAGCGCAGAGCGTACTCTGGGCTCAGGCAGAGCAGCAAAATGTCAGACGCAGTGAAAGTGAAACTTATCAGTTGTGTTGTGCTGGGTGTGACAGTTCACTGACTCTCAAACAGCTGCTCCTCTCATCCATCGATCTGATCTGATCAGCTCTCATCAGATTGACTGATTAATTTTCCACCCTGCGACTCAAAACTCCACAAACTGTTGCTGAGAGGGGCAAAATAGTGCAATCACGGACCCACAAAAACCTCTGAAATTAGAGAGGAGACACAGACTGACACAAGGACACAGGCAAAGGGGGGGGAAAAAAACAAAAACAGGAAGTTGGTGACCTCCCCTTGTCTTCAGCTGCTGCCACACAGATTCTAGTACCGTGGGAAACTGACAGAGTGATCTGTGTCGGTTTCTTCCTGTTAATGCGGTCGAATACTTTCTCAGAAGTAAACACAGCATTGTGTGTGTAAGAGAGCCTTTTTTATTTTGCTAGTGTCTTTTGTTTTGAAGCTTAAATTATAAAATGTGTCTGACTTGTTCGTTCTTTCTTTGTCCATCAGCTGGTGCTGACAAGAAAGCCGAGGCCGGTGCTGGAGCTGCCACAGAATTCCAGTTCGTAAGTACTGCGGCCATATTTACACACTGAATTACATTTCTTCAGTTTCTTTGTGGGAATCTTTATTTGTTGACAAGATGAGCATATTTTTGGTCTTGAATCATTTACGTCTATTATGGCCGATGAGGAATGTTTTCTACGACAATTATACGACGAGAATGTGAAACATTCCTCCCTGAAACATTGTCAGCCTGTGGGTGCGGTTTTACAGCGGCTCCAATAAGGAATGTCCGCAGGCTGAATTTAGGTTACAGTTATAAACTTTATTCTTCTGTTGAACCCGGTTTGACTGATGTATTGACGAAAACTTGTCTTCCTGTTGCAGAGGGGAGGGTTTGGACGCGGCAGAGGACAGCAGCCTCAGTAAACTTCACCACCTCTTTCTGTACAATAAAGAAAATCAAAATACAACTGTCTGTCTCTGTGTTGTTTATTAAGGAGTATCGTGGTCGGTTAGGAATTTAAAAGTGAACATTCTCAGATCTTTTTTTATTTATTTATTTTCTTTGTAATGCTGACCAGGGTTAGATTTAGAAGAGTGAGCACATGTCAACATGACCATGGCCAGATAGTGTAGATACCACAGAGCATAAAGCAGGATCAAGTTAGTGAGACTTGATGTGAAGTGTTGTCTTTGTTGGGTCATTAATGAAGTGGTAAAGGGAGAATAAGTACATGTGGTTACCAGCATTCATGGTGAGCCAGTGTGGACATTATGAGGACCCTGAAACTGAAGCAGCCAAATGGATTGATTATATGTACACCTGAGCTTTTTCTCCTGTGTTAATATAAGAATAAGACTTTATTACGAAGCAATTTTCAAAACAAAGTTACAAAGTGTTTTACAGAAATTAGGCAATTTTAAGTAAATACAAAGAACAAAAAAAAAACGATAAAATACTATCACTGAAGCAGATAAGCAAACTCATCACTTACAAAGCTCTCCATAATAACTTGGGGGTGTATTCACAAAGCCTCCTCATACTAAGAGCTGCTCCTAGTGACGAAATCCTAAGGAAATTCTTACAATTGTGAAGTTTTCTTAGTATTTCCCCTTAAAGTTAAGACTAGGTCCTTGTAAAGATAAGTTATTCAGAGCATCTTAGACCTTAAAAGAGCTGCTAAGGTGAAAAACAGGAGTAGCGAGGAGGACTTTTAAGAGTGTCTTAATCAGAGGAGAAAATGGAAACAAAAAGAGGTCAGAGAAATATTCTCCAAACACTGGATGAGAGTGAGTAAAAGAAACCCTACAGCTTAGATCACGCAGGGATATTTTTGGTTGATCTAATTCGTATGCACGCCTTTCCAACCCAACACAATATTATAACACCAGAAAATAAAATATTTACAACACTCAGATACTTGAAAAACTGGAAGAATGCAACAGTGCAGCAGCGATGACTTGAGTCTGTCTCAACCTTCCATCAGCAGTGATCACACTAACAATGACAACACTCAGTCAGCAGTTCATTTCATTTCCACTGGGTGTCCACACCTTACAGTCCCGTGACAACCAATCACATCTGTTAAAAGACTGCATCATACTTCACGACAGGGTCGACCACACCTCCTCACTGAGGTCAAAGTTTCTGTCCCTTCTTTAAAGCTGCTCTGAGAACTTTCCTAAATCACTCCCAAGCTAAGACTCCCTACTGAAAGTTTTAAGGCTAAGTTAGGAGCTCTCAAGAGTGTTTCTGTATACAGCCCCTGGCTCCTCTCTACCTGTCCTGAGCTCCACTCTGTCCCACGCTTTTAGGTGTGCTGATGCTCCCTCCACCTGCAAGAAAACCCCCAAAACACACCTTTTCAAAACTGCCTTCAGTCTCTAAAACCAGTGAACTTCACCCTTACTGCATTATTTCCCTTTTCTACCTCCCGAGGGATTATTTCACCTCTTATTTTTTAAATTGCTGCCTTTGTTCTCTGTAGAGAGTATCCTGAAAAGCACTGTATAAATACACTATCATTATTATCATCATCATTATTAACTGATAGATTGTCCTGAGGTTCAACAAATCAAACAGTGACACAAAATAAAAGAATACAATAACCGATGACAACACAAGATAAAAACAGTACTAATAATTAAATGAGACATACATAAATAAGCTGTGGGCTGAAATGAAAGGGGTTTTTTTTTAACAGGTAAGATTTATAAAGTGGTTTAAAAGATGTCAGTGATTCAGCAGGCCTCACATCCTTGTTTTGTTAAAAAAATAAAACAAAACAAAAAAAAAAAAAACAGGCTCATTTGGCTCCAAGCTGCTCCTGACACGATAGGGAAAGATGGCCAGGTCTGGTGAGGCCACTTCACACCCTCTGTACGCCCACACAGGTGTCTTCACCTGATCAGACCTCTTCAGGACACTCACACCATTTTATCACTGTATAGATTTGGTGACCTTGTGAGATTTCTAACAGCTCCACCTTAACAGAGAGAACCGTTATCAAGCAGTATAAACATAAACACCTCTGTGGGTGTGTAAAACTTTACACAGGGAATATATACACTTATTTATTAATAGGGAATATGGACACTGGTGTTTAGACTGTGTGGAGTAATGTGAAGTCTGCTGCTTCAGTACGAGGACCAGCGTCTGCTTCAGGGCAGCACATATGTGTCACTACATACATGAAATGTCTTTTAATGTGAAATCAGGCCTGTTAACACGTTAACACGTCCCACTTCCTCACCACACACTAATTCTTCATATGTTTTGAGTGTGGTCGCACTGGAGGCATGACTACATGAAGTACGCTCCAAAAATCGCATACATACTGAAGCTTGATTTCTGAGTGCTGCTGATGTTCACTGCTGTCACACCATGCAGTTGACAAGTAAAATGGACGCACTGTCCTAAATCTACACTGCATTACCAGTTCTACATGTTAAATTCTACATGTTTATCGTGACAGTGTGCTGTTTTCACAGAAATAGAAATACATAACTGCTTCATATTAACATGAAATGATATTTAGGCCATCAAACATCAGTCAAACCACAACTTAAGGGTCAAACTGCCAATTAGACTTCACAGAGACAGCACAGCTGCTTCTTCCCCCCAAATATAATACTGTTTGTTGCTTTCTGACATGTTTCTGAAGCTGTTTCACCACCGTCCACAGTTAATTTAAATATCTTCCAGCTGTGAGCAGCTCCCCTATTTCCTCCGTGCACTGCAGTATGGACAAACATTGTACATGCGCAGCACACTCAGAAATGTTGAGCAGACTTTGTGTTCACTTTGTGTGTCTGCTGTTCTACAGTCAACACATATCGTACTGAAATCCTGCTTAAAATTAGTATGTTGAATTGGTTTGGGACGACACTAAAGGCTCTAGTCACAACTTAAAAACATTTTTAAAAAGGTGTATGGTGTTGAAACAGCTCCAGAAAGATCTTAACTTGTTTAGTTCATAAAGAGACATCGTGAAGGCTCTCTTAATAATGATTATATGCAGCAGCAATCTGACAATGTTCATATTGTATTATTTCCTGTTAGTATAAAACTGTTGAGTGTGTTAATTTATTGTATTCTAATTTAAAAAAAATATATATATAGTGCAAAGACTGGTACACAGCATAGTGTTGGGGAGGTTACTTATGAAATGGAAAAGGTTACTATGGTTAATGCAACTATTTTAATTATTATTTTAATCACATATTTTCCCATTACCCCATAAAATGCACATTATTCATTTTCCTTGATTAAACAGGGTCAACTGTTAAGCCCTCTTAGGTGTCCAACCTCACCTGCACATTCTCCAACCCTCTCTCTCTATACAGAGGGATTTGTATTAAATCTATAATTTGTTACTTTCATACATGCGATTAAACAATAAAATAAAACAATAATTACTTAATCAAAGTAATGTAACATTACTTTGATTACTTTTTGAACAAATGTTTTGAACTGAGCAAGAAAGCTCAAAAAACGTCTGGTTGCATGGCAAAAAGATGCAAAGCAACAGAATGAATGTTTCATTTTACATATAAACTTTTTTTTTTTTTTTTCAGGCAGTGGTTAGCATTGTTGCCTCACAGCGAGACGGTCTGCTGTGCAGTGTTTGCATGTTCTCCCTGTGTCAGCGTGGGTTTTCTCCGGGTGCTCTGGCTTCCTCCCACAGTCTAAAGACATGCAAGTTAGGTTAATTGGTGA
>JAPZEB010000012.1:8872969-8883808 GCA_029783705.1 Chaetodon striatus
AGACAATTACACAATATACCCACCCCTAATTTATGTGTTTATAAATAAGAGTCTAACATAACCTATAAAATAATAAAAGAATATATTGGCTGTTTCATAATTTGATGGCGTGTAGTTCTTGTAAGTTAAATACTGCAACAGCTCAATTCAGTTAAAAATGTAATGAGCATGATTCTGTGTTGAAGTGATAAGGAAGACCTTAATCTATAATATAAGTCATTTGTTATACACATGTTTTATATACATATTATCCACAGCAACACAACAACATACATATTTTCCAGACATTATGAGGAAGTAATTCACAGGGACAGATACGTTGCTGCATAACAAGATTGACCCCAACACAGTTGACACTAACTTAACAGTTATTTTACTCGCCAAATCATCTGTAACGTGAGCCGACAAATGTTTAAACTTGTCACTTAGGAAAGCTAAACAACGTTTCCCACCCAGCTGAGCCTGATTATGATAAAGTCACCACTCATCACGGTCTGTGCTGTGGGCTGTGGTCGCTGGCCGTGAGCCGGCTGCCCACAGCAGCAGCACGGCTAGTTAGCAGGCTAGCGTTAGCATTAGCATGCAGCTAACAGGTTGAGTCCAAGTAGAAAAAGCCGAGGTTGGTATATTATGCACAGCTAAAGAGGCTTACATAACACCTGGGTAAGTACGGGCTCAAAACTAACGTTTGATACACAACAGCAGAGGATCATAAGAGAGGCCAAGAAACGAGTGAGCCATCGTTTCCAGCTGGCGTTAAACCCCAGCTGTTGTTGATAAATATACCGATTTACAGACAGAGAAGACACTGGGAGCAGCTACGGATGCTAACGCTAGCTTGGCCTGCCAGACGGCGACATCCCCGGACTCACCTCCTCCTCGCTCTCGCTCCTGAAGCACAGGCAGGCGGCCCGCTTCTTGTAGCCGTCCCCGTCGTACGTCCGGGTTTGGTTCGACTTGAGCTTCATCATTTCAAAAGGGCACAAAAGTTCAAAAGTACAGCTAAGTTTACCACTCGTAAAGGTGATGGTTGTAGACGCAAAGTCCTCCTCCGGGGAACCTCGGCGTTTTACTTAAAAGAAATAACTTCTTCTTCGCTTCATTTTCACAAACCTAGGCACATCTACGGCACGGTCGCCATTACAAGGAGCCGCTACGCCCACGACGTAATATAGCCTTTAACAGCTCTGGGGGGCGTAAGAAAACTACCTATCAGGCGTTGAAGAATCCGAGTAACGGAGCGACGGGAGGGGGAAAACGCAACACCGCGCTGTGACTGGAGCGAGCCGGTGAGGGAAACTGGCACTTTTGGCTCCAACTAGCTCGTCACGGCCACTTGTTTGAGGATGATATAATTAAATAAGATCGTACCACAGCGCTTGAAGGATTGAAATGTAGCGTTATCCACGTAGTGTGCTGCGGAAATTACAAAATGGTTGATTAGTGCTGGTTTCATTAATCAGTTTCAGCACCGCAGGTAATGGACAGCGCCAGCATGAGCCTCAAAACTCATCCAATAATGTGAACTAAAATGGCAGGGTTTTTATTTTTTAATTCAAATGTTATGGGTCCACCTTTGCCACAATTGAAAGAATTAGCTGAGTAATCCAGTAGGGAAATGGCGGGTGCATAATCAGCATCTGTTTAATCATTAATTAATTGTTTCAGCCAGTTTTCAAGCAAAAACAAAGAAAAAAGCCAAACACTTACCGGTTTCAGCTTCTGGTAATTTGAAGCTTTTCTTTGTCATATGTGACAGTAAACTGAATATATGTGGATTTTGAATCGTTGGTTACATAAAACAAGCAATCTGATTACAACACCTGGCATTTTTCACTGTTTTCTGATATTTAAAATAGAACAGTTAATTGATTTATTGACAAAACAGCTGATTAGCTGACTAGAAACATGATTGTTAGTTACAGCTGTTAAAGACATGACAAACAACTGATTATCAAATTTGTTGCGATTAATTTTCAGGCAATCAAAGAATTGATTAACTGACTGATAGGTTCAGTGCTAGATCTGATACCAGGTAATACTCAATATCACCGATATTGATAATGATATTGATACTTTTTACTATTTAAAGTGGGATGTAATTGTTTTCTTTTACTGTCTGATAACAACATACTCAAATGCATGTTCAAAAAACAAGGCAGTTTAATCTTACATAAATGTTTCTGGTGTAAATTCTCTGTACACATTATTTCTGTACATCTGGCCCTTCTCTACTTCATATTATTATTATTGTTAATAATAATAATAATAATAATAATAATGATGACGATGATACATTTTCTTTCTAGGCACCTTTCAAAGCACTCAAGGACACCTTACAATACACAATTTACAAAAATAAGGTGCAATGTGTCCATAAATCATAAAATTAACAATGCCATAATATACAATAAAAGTTAATTAAATAACTAGACAAAAAAAATATTAGGTGTAAAATCATCATCAGTGCAGGTCTCAATATGTGTGTCACACATCAGTCTTCCTCCTTGTTGCTTTCAGAAGACATTTCTCAATCTCATTTATTTAAATCTTGGATAAGTCAAACATCATTTAAAGAGAAAAAACACTTTAATATGAACAATATAACCATCTTTAAATAATACAGATACATAAGGATAAAAACATATATCAGCACATAATAATAACAAAGCACATCATTATTCGAAACATACTAGACATAGCGTGAGTGTCATCTCGAATTATCAGCTTTTTCTTCAAAGATAGCGTGCCTGTATTTCTTATTTTAGAAAAACTGATTTGTAGACGACATGCCAACATTTTAAACAAAATGTGCACATGCCCATTGTAGAGATAATTCCTCCCAGAATTAAAATAGGAGATGGTATAACTGTTGTGTTTCCAGTTCAGCTGAATATGTCTGGCTATTTCCACAAGTGAAATAGGTTGTAAAATGAATGTATTTATATCGACAGCTGCCATTTTGTGAACTTGATGTTTAAATTACTTCAAAGAGTCAGGTGCGGGACTGTCTGCACACAGTTCTCAGCATGGAGATTGCTGAGCTGGTGGCTAGCAGCTAACGGTGCTAACTCCATAAACAACCCTAACAATGACAACAGCGCTGACAGAGCTAACACTGTTACCTGGGAGAAAGCCGGAGTGTGGGTGCTACGCTTTAGTAACAACACCATCCCAGTATGAAAGGTAACTGCTGTATGAGCGCAGTGCAAAGCAGCGGCGATTACTAACCGGTGAGATACACAAACAGGGAGTCACATGCATGTGCAGCCACACCATCTATCACAACAACCAAGAGAGAAGCTCAGATTACAACACACACAGAGGGAGCGTGACTTCACTCTCTGCCCAGGACGCCATTACTCCACTACATCCTCACATAGCACACAGTGGTCTGCTGCTCTGTTACTGCTGTCGCATACAAAACCTTTAAAGTAAAGGCTCAGAAATTAATGTTTTTCGGCCTCTGCACCATAAAATACATATTCATAGAACTGCTGGGAGAGAAAACTGTATTCAATGCAATATGGGATTATAGGCATTTAGATAATGACAAAGGCACTTTACGTTGTATTTGCATAATAAGCAGACGCTGCGCTTCAGTAGTGGTGGACTTTAATTGTACGGACTCATTTTGAAGTCTACTCACTCACTGACTACAAACAATATACACTGACTAATAGCATGAAGCTTTAAAAGAAACTGCAGAGAAACAGAGTCTGGGGCTGCTGCCCACACACACACACACACACACATATTAAAAAGATTACAACATCAGTAATTTGATGCTTTGGAAATCTTGGCTATCAGACAAATAACCACTGGCAAAAACATCTGACTTAGGACCAAGAACAAAAGTGAAGCTGTGCAGAGAAATTGCTCTTGAGAGCTCGGAGGACTGAAGAAGGCTCAGTCACAAATCTGTTGATGCACACTGAACTTCGTCTTGACTCGCTGCCTTCGGTAATGACAGCACATGAACAGACGTGTATCAGAACTCCTCAGTGTCGATCAGAATGTTTTATGTCTGGGACTACGATCAGAGATTTAGGGGAGAAAAATGTCGACCAGCACTTTTTTTTTTCACATCAAAAAATTCGGTTCAGTTAAGCTGAAATGGATAACAAGCAAAATCACAGCTGCAAACAGATAATGCATTAAAATCAAAGCCAAGAGTATTTTTAGAAATATTAAATCCACCATCTTTACGGTCTCGACAGTCCAATTTACATGCACCCCAAATCATCGGCATAATGATTTCTGACATAAAGCCATAATTGTTTATTCTCTTCTATCGGTCGCTTCATTATATACTCATATTGTTTTGTGTCATTTCATTGCCTTTTTTCATACTCCCTGTTTGTTTCTTCCTCTGCTGGCTTTACTGCTGCAAAAATCAAATTTCCCACCAGGGATCAATGCAGCTTCTTCTTATCTTATTTACTCGTGTTCCCTCTGAAGTTTCTCCCCGCAGATCCTGACATTTGAAGTGGATCTCACTCTCCTCTCAGACGGCCCTTCATTAAAACAAATCCCTGCTTTGCCCATCCAAAAACAGTTTAGTGTCAAACTGAGAAATCATCCTTTACAATAAAAACACCACCTATTGTTCTGTTGGACAGATTATGGTATTTTATTTATTATATTATATATTTTTAAAGACAGATATCTTTTATTCCATCAATATCTAAGCCTTGAATTTGGGCAGTTTCACCTTTTACAAGCCATACAGAGGATTACACAGTATTACAGAAACATTGCATGTATTGTATTGGACAGCTCTGCAGGTGTTCATGATATTGTGTCCACCACCTCCTGTGTGTAGCACACTTGCTGCTGATATATTCTACAATATTACAGTAAAAAAAAACCATTATTAGATACAGGAAAGCAAATTTAATTAGTTGGATGTGTTGCCCTGGGCCAGCTGTGAGCTGTAAATATGCAGCATTAACATATAAACATAATGAAACTACAGTAACAATAAATATATATATGTTGAAGCAGAAGTCAGGAGTCAAGTCAACACATTCACAGTCGTAGGAAGAGATGCAGCTTCACCCACTGTAATTATACGCATTCAGCACTGCGAGGAGATTGTCACAGGGCACTGAAGATATAGTACAGAGCGGTATGTGTAAGAATATAAATGGTATACAATATGTTTGGTGATAAATGTGCAGCAAAATATGTGCTCAGAATGTATACACATATTCTGTGATAGTTTTTTTCAATGGGGATACATTTATTTTTAATCAAGATGCAGATTTAATCCAACCCAAGCATCACTTAAATCCAAAAATACACCTTAATAAATGTATTTCTGTGTCAGCACAAAGCCACATGTTGCAAAACCCACCGTCTGAGGGTGCTTCATCCTGCGCTTCCTTGCCTCTCTGTTCTTCCGAGAGAATGAGAGCAGGCTTTACACAATTAAACATATCTGTATAGGGTCATACTCAAGAGGTTGCACTTTTACTATCTGCAGTTGCTACGGCAACCCATTCTCCTTCGCAAGTCTCTGGTGAGCCATTCACACGCAGGAGCAGAGAGACACGCACGGTGCCGGGCATGTCCACAAGAGGGCGCTCACTTCTTTCAGTAGACAGCAGCAGCAGCAGCAGCAGCAGCAGCCAGGGTTTTGAGGAAGGTGTGTTGCTCTATTGTTAAAATGCTTGTGAATTATTTATGAAATCATTCACAGACTAGTAACTATTTTGTGAGGAGGAACTCCCTGATTTTATTTAGTCGTCCTCTGCCCCTGTCTGTATATACAACACCTATTTTATGTCCGTCTTCGAGGAGAGAGCCCTCTTGTTGATTGATTCTCCTAATTTTCTTGTTAAAAAGTTGTTTTTATTGTGTCGTTTATTGTGTGTTTTTCCCTATTTGAATTGAGGCCTGGCTGTTGAGGAGAGGCCATTTGTTTGCACAGATACCATGTGTGCCACACTGAGTGTTAGCCTGCTTCAGGGGGCTGTCTCAGGTGTGTGGGTGCAGTTAAACAGGATGGTGGTAGACGTCCCTGCACTCCTCCTCTCCTGCTTTATATCACAACTTATATAAAGGTCGTTATTCATGAGCGGTTATTTGTAAGATCAGTGGAGCTAGACAGATAAATAAAACAGTGGCTGAGCAGGCCGTGACACGGACATGAAACTGCCCATCAGGCCGGTGGGGGCCAGCTAATGTAGTTTAGCCTAAGCAGATACATTGTGGACATAAGGCTGGGTCAAAGCCGCAGAGTATCTGCTCTGTGATTCACAGGCAGTTTAAGTTAAAATTAGGTCAGGGTTAGAGAACAGTGTCAGAGGGCCCGGTAGATTTATGACGGCGCAGCCTGATGCCCACAGCGGGGCCTAATGATCGGGCAAAGCATAATTTAACAGTGAGCTTCCACAGGAATCCTCACCCTGTTTTTGTGTGAGTGTCCTGATGCAACAAAACTGGCATGACATCACATCTAAATAATACAGGAACTGTTTAGCTATTCCTGAAACAGAAAATCTGACCTGCACAGGGCACACCAGTCTAACAAAGAGCACTGCTATGTTGTATTTTTGTTGTCTTTCTTGTCCCTGTATCTCTGCCACTGCAAGCTGCATCACATGCAGAGCAGGAGGCGGCTGCATCAACTCCTCTTTAGGTCAAACATACCCTTATTATCACACAATCGGTGTTTACTAGGTGGAGATTCACACCCAGTAACTGCCAGGTGTAACTGCTGCATAGCTAATGGTGCTAACTGACAAAGCTAATGTTAGCTTGCTAATACACGACCACCCTTAGAGCACTGGTTCCCAACTGGTCCAGCAACAGGGTCCAGATTTCTCCTTAGTCATTAGATCAAGGTCCACACTGTTTAATATATTCAGGGTCATACTTGCATTTAGCCACGTCATCAAGCTACTTTGCTGTCTCTGTTAAGTAGCTGTCTGTTAGTCACTCACTCTACAGGAAGAAACTGCACTTAAAAATAAAATCTTTGTGCTGGAAATTTACTGTACTTCAAAATAAAGCATGTTTTTTACAAGCTTGACACGTTTGAGAGTCACTGAAGGTTCACTCAGAACGGACCTGCGACCCACCAGTTGGGAACCACTGCTTTAGAGTGAGTGAGAGAAGTTACATAAAATACATACTGACACATTTTGAATTTCATTTCATTCAAACAAGACGTTATGCCCTCACATTTTTGCCACATGACCTCCCTCCTAACATTAGCATAATCAAATATGCATTTCCCCCTTTATCTTAACAGCATGAATCTTATATGCATGCATAAATGGAAACAAGTCATACCTACGAAGGATTAGCAATTCAGTTTAAAGGATTACTCCCCACATTACCATACTCTATATACATTTATATATTACTCACATTGTGTTATGTTGAATTCATGAAGAAAACCTGTTTTTTTTGCCACCCTCCAGTGAGCAAAGAATCCAAGTACAGAGAAAATTCTTGATGAATTTGAGTAGGAGAGGTCCACATTTAACAGCAGCAACACTATATCAAAACATCTGTTAACAAACTCTCACACAACTCATACAGTATAATCCAAGTCTCATTTATCCAGTTGATGCTCAGGACTTCCCAAACAGACAGTGGTTTCCAACAGGGAACTAAAAGTGAAGAGAATGCATTAACAAAAACAGCAAGTTTACCTCGCTAAACACAGGAGCTGCAGCTCTACCACTGCACCGATTAGTTCATTAATTTATGTTATTGTGTGACTTTGGTGTTTTAAGGGGTTAGAGGGTCATGTCCACCAAAGTGTTTTGTTGTGAGGCTGGCTAATTTTTATAATGCTTTGCAATGGGAGCGCCACGTATTTACACGAATCCTGCACTGAGCCCTGCCGGTTGGGCGTTTCTTTTCTGAGCACTGAGAGTTAAAACATGTTCAACTTAAGGTAAAAATGCTGCTTGTCACTGTCACGTCGGAAGAGAGACAATCTCATCCCATATGTACAAGTGCGAGAAGTAGAAATCTGTTGATATACTGTATATATATTATATTTCCTCTCATGAACCCACACTGACCAGCCGGTACATCCTCTCTCCCTGCACGGGTCAGCCTTCCCCTCATCCAAAGCAGCTACTGTGCCTTGTGCCGACATGTTTACATCCACAGATATTCCATATCATAGCAACCATCTCAGCTGAATAAATGCTGTGCCTCCAAAGCGCTCTCAAACGCTCCTGGCTGGGCGTTCTCAGCTGGAAGAAAACACTTTGGTGAACATGGGGCCTTTGTTCAGATTCAAGAAAGTCACACAGTAACACAAACAAACTACTGATTGAGGCAGCAGTAGACCAGCAGCTGCTGTGTTCAGTGAGGTAAAATTATTGTTTTTATCAATGACGTCTGACTCTGAAGAGAGATTAGAAATCTTTAAATTTAAGTTCTATTTCCTGTCAGACCGGTCTGTCTGTTTGGGAAGTACTGAGCATAATGACTAGATAAATGAGACTTGGATTATACTGCATGAGTAATGTGAGAGTTTGTAAATGGATATTTTGATATAGTTTTGCTGTTGTTAAGCGTGGACCCCTTTCACTGTGGAGGCATGCAAGAAAAACGTTTTTTGAGGGGGTGAAGTATTCCTTTAATATACTGTTTGTCCCCCTAAAACTTTTTGGAAGTTATGTCACAGTGTTCAGTCTTAACTAACTGAGACATATATTAAGTTTTAACGCTGGAACCAGATTTGGTAAATCGCTCGTTAGAAACCAGGTACAAGTCACCAAAAACTTAAGAGAGCCTTCACACACAAACTTAGTAATAGATTTAAGAATAGCTGGTGCACCCAGTTTTTGTTTGAGTAGACGACATAACACAGTTATAAAGTATGATAAACTCAGTTGTTGGTATATTCTGTGATCACAGCAGACACACAGAGCAGTCGCAAGCAGAGCCTCGCTGTTACAAAGGTAAACAAGCCGAGAAATTCAGCTCTCTATCTCTTAATATGGCAATCCCTGTGAAGATGTATGACACACAACCAAAGGCTACGCAGCAGCTGAGGTTTGTTTAATCGAAGGCTGCAAAGATATTGGCAACATTAACCTTTCGAGCACCTTTTTTTCTCCAGGTAAATATGCACGTTAATGACTAAATAAGCTGGAGATTGTGCTGTTCTGCCCTGGGCCAGAATAGATTGTGCTTGGCTTCACACATAAGAGAAGCAATTTACCGTGTTGTGATTTTCCGGGCTTAAAGTGACATTGCCTTCTCTTTATGTACCGTGCGCTTTTCTAAAAAGTATCAGCGAGCCGGCATGATTTAAAATCAATAGTTTCGTATTTTATTTATGTGTAGATTACAGCACAAAGTCAGTTTTTATTGAATGCTGTGTATAAAAAGACATTTAAAGACTTAATGGCTGACATCCATTCTTCTAGTTAAAGGGGAAAATATATTTTAGATGTGTATAATAACCTCACACAAATCACCATTATTGTACTTAAACTAATCAGATCTATGTCAAAATCAATTTATGTCTCACTGCTTTTATCTGCTTTTATATCTAATAAAAAGCTCTGGTTAAAATGCATCAGCCTGACATGACAAACCATATTTTATGCTCTCCAAAATACTATATATGGCTTATATACCTATTATATTATGTTTAAATTCTACCATACCATCTTATTTGAGGTGTTTTAGGATGTTCAGTGTCATAACCACCAGGGGCTGCTGTCATGCCAGTTACAACCGGCCCAAACTATTTCTGGAGACCTTCAACAACAGCAACAACTGGCAAAGAGATCATGTGTACAGTGTATCACAGAATATGAAATCAGTTTAATATAAAACTAAATTTGCCATTAACAGTGATATTGTTCTTATCATACAGAGACATACTTTATATTTTGTGTTCTTATAATGGCTCATGAGTGCCACCATTAACGGCACAAACGTCTCTCAAAGTGAAGCAGGTGACTGTTCTTAGAAATAATTAAGCTCTCTTTAATTTATTTCAGGGTCATCTTAAAATAAAATCCTGTGCCAACGACCAGAGACTCAAAAGGCACATAAGGTTTTAGTGAGAAAGAAAGAAAGAAAAAGGAATGAGCACGCTTCCACGCTACTCAGCAGACACCCACAGGAAAATCATATTTTTAGATTAAAGGTACATTTAACAGCCACACACTGTACTTTATTATCTGTTTTGTGATTTGAGCCTCCCAGTAGAAGCGTACTTTCCTGTCACATCTACACGTCCACAATAACGTAATACTTTCCTTTCCCCTTGTACATAGTTATTTACAAAGACGTGTGAAACTGATTTCTGTTGCAAATAACATAAGTTTTAGTATTTTGAAAGGTGTGCAATATCAGCAGAAATTTTAATGCAACTACCAATTATTTCTGTGTCAATTGTTTTTTTGTTTTTTTACTTAGTTGTATGGTATATATATATATATGATATATGTATGGTCTTGCAACAGTCCAAAATAAAAAAAATATTCAATTCAAATATTCACCACAGTGTAAGACCCCCCCAAAAAGCAGTAAATTCTCAGATTTGAGCAACTAGAGCTGTCTTTTTATAGGGGACCTATTGTGCTCATTTTTGGGCCTTTGTATTGATTGTTGGACGCCTATAGAGCAGCCACACACGACTACCCGCACTGAAAGCTTTATAGATCTTTGGGACGCTGTGTCTCTCGCTGCATCACGTCCTTATATTTCCCGCATCCCACGAAAACGGTCCGTGATTGGACACACTCCCAAGGACTTCCGAAGGGCTCCCGAGCGCTGCCGAGCCCCACTTCCTTACTTTGCCGGTGCGGAAGTTGAGAGAATTTCACTTTTGAAAATGTCAACTTT
>JAPZEB010000012.1:8939482-8952310 GCA_029783705.1 Chaetodon striatus
CTGACGTTTATCTTTTAGGTCAAGTGTTTAGGAAAATACACAGGATATAGTTTTATACAGTCTATGGCAGCAAGTCATGTTTACAACAACAAAGTCACTATATAATAGGGCTGTAACGATCCATCAATCTGGACCGATACATCGATTTAATGATCAACAATCCAATCACATCGATGCAAAGCGAAAACATCGATCCTATCGTCATCTTTTGCATAGGCTTTTATCTTGAAGGTTTGTGTCACTGTCAAACAGCGGCAGGCCGCTGTAAATATGGGAAATTTAAATCTCTTAAATGGCAACACCGATTTTTACGAAATTTGGTAGGTATGATGCTGGGTCACTCCTGAGGCCATATCTTGAAGTTAATCGCGACTGGTCAAAGTGAGCGTGGCTTATTCCAAGATAAACAAAAACTATTTATTTCAGTTCAAGTATTATGCTGAGGGCTGTGTTCCCTAAACAGAGTCACATCATCTGACATGGGCCACGCCCACTCCCGCAGCATATTTCTCTTTGTAAGTCAGTACACATCAAAAACCTACTTTTTCGAACTCCTCCTAGAGTTTACACTCCATCTGCACAAAACTTTGCACATACAATCTCCAGACTTGCTCGATAAAAAGTTATGAAAGAATTTTGCTCCTCTGAAAAATGCGGTACTTATAAATAAACAATTTTTTTCTGCTAGCTAAAAAACACATACTGTTGCATATTTTTGGCAAAGTAAAAGCTATCAACATCAAACTCAATTCACTTGTTTCAGAGGTCAACCAGAGGCTCTGTGCCAAAGTTGGCGCAAATTGGCACTGTAAACAGAGAAACATCAAGTGACACGAAAGTCGAACAGATTCGCACGAAATGTGGTGAGCGTGATGTGGAGTCAGTCCCGAGGCCGGCCGTTTGCATTCTGTGGGCTCCGCGAGACCCGGGGGCCGAGTCGCGTGGGGAGGCTTGGACCCCTTTCATAACTGCTTGCAGTTCTAGTTATTTATGTATTTATGTGTTATATGGCCAAAAGTAAAAAAGAAAGGGGTGTCAGCTTCTTCTGTAACAGACTGTGTTAAATGGGCATTTAATATTGCCTAATATCGACCGCAGGCCCCTGAATCGTATCGAATCGAAATCGTATTGTGGCAGAATTTGTTATATTGGAAAATATCATATTGTTGTTTATAGTATCGATATAAAATCGTATCGTGATGAAACTGCTTGGCCTGCTGCCCCCTGGATAAGTGGATGAAAATGGATGGATGGACATCATGATAACGTTGTTATAAACCTTCGCCCAATATTAATTTTTACTGAGTAGAGCTTGAAGGCATCAAAATGTAACTCAGTGCAACCTACATGAGGTGTTAGTTTAGGCCACTGGCTGCTAACAGCTAACGCTAACCAGCACCTCCTGCCGTTTCTTCACAGATTTGTTGTTCACAATCTAGCATTATCAGGGGTACATAGAGGGTGCGTCCCCTAACATGTTGGTAATGGGTTTACTGTGTCTTTTCATCTGAGGAAGATTTCTGTTTGTCCCAAACACGTTTTCTGTTGTCCTTGATCTGACGCAACAGAAAAGCATTGGCCGCTGTGCTATTTGCTGAGAGGTCTGTGGCAGTCAACAAGGCAAATATCAGCCGATACCAGTGTTTTGCGAGGAAATCTGTTCATCCGAATGATCAGGTAATATACTGCAAAACCTCAAATGTTTTCTCGCTATTCTCTCTGGCAGCAGAGAGGGAACTTACAGCTGATTTCAGGTCCAGACTAGAATGAAAAAACAATGTTTGGTTCATCTTTGACAATGTAATTCAAGTCCAGCCTTTTGTTCTGAAGAGCTATCTATGAATTTTTAAAGTATATCTTTTTGAACATTATGTTCATTACAGGTTTTCTGTGAGAACTATCTCCTTGTCAGCTTTTCAAAACATCTTATTTGAGCAGCATTTTATCTTTTAGCCGCTGGGCTTGTACTCGCTTGGAATGAAGCAATAACCTGAGCTGAGCTTCTATAGAAAACTTAATCAAATCTACTAATTTAAATGCATGCTTTTCATGTTAATTTAGAATTTAGACTCAGACAGAATTAGATCAGGGGTAAAAGAATTAAATCCACTTGCAGACTAGGGCATTAATCTTGCTTCAGAATTATGTTTTATTTCAGTCCATGTTTTTCTGTACGCATAAAAGGAATTTAAAGTTTGACAGTCCTTGAAATCTAGCATGAGTGGTTTTATTTTATACGGCACTTATTCATTTTCTTTACACTGTGTTTCATCACTGCTCTGTTGAAAATTAGTCGCCCTGTTTATTGCATTTCATCATTGTGGTTGCCCACACTTTTAGTGACTCTGGATCAACCTGACAAATAGCAGAGGCGATAATTTGGTTTCTCATATGGTAGTCAATCAGTTAATGTCAGTTTATTTCTTTGAATTTTACCCTTGTTGTGGCCCTTAAAACTATAAAAAACGGGTTCATGTCATGAATTTTCATGCTTCATCTCACCTTGTTCTGATGGTTTTTACTCTCCTATAAACCTTCCAGTGACACAGTAGAATGACGGCTCTGTGTCACAATTGATTTAGCAGCTCATTTGGGGGAATGACAGCTAAATCAAGATAAACTAGTATCAGCCCATCGAGGCATCTCACTTCAACCAAACCCACTCACTCAGGGAGCCAGTGACAATACGGCTGTTCACATCGACTGCCTCACTATGAAGCCATTAAAGACTGTTTTCTTCCTCGGAGTACATGTACCTTAATTTCATGCAAGAGAGTGACATGTTTAAACAAGACTGAGAATTGCTAGTGAGAGCAATTTGCCATATACTATGTAGTTTAGTGACAAAGGTGTATAATTTACAGGGTTTAGAGGGCAATTATTGTGAGATTTTCTTCCAGGGTTCAGTATAAGCACAATGAGAATACATTACATTCTTCAGAAAGCTGACTGTGTCATTATTGCTTCAAAAAAAGGAAGCCGTAGCACAAATGGTGAAAAAAAAAGACAGATAGATAGTATAGGGCATTGTTACTCTGTAATTTTGAAATGAGAGCCATTTTGGCCAGAGTACTGTAAGTCATTGTGGGAGCTGCAGATAATAATCCTGCTCAGTTCAGGGAGGTGATATTTTTCCATTTTCTGTATTTTCCTATGCCATGCTTTTTTTCCCCAGCCTCCTCTGCCCTCGCTGTCCTCCAACTACTCCATTAACAAAATGCTGACTGTCTGATTGTGCAGCTATTAAGCCAACACTTTGTTTCTCTTTTCTTTGATATTTAACATACAGTAGTAGTATTGATCTGTCTCTGTTGATTTTGATGAGTCAGAAATTATTACACATGGTAACCTGTTGTTTTTTGACCACTGGAGGAGCTTCGGCATCATCGCCGTCATTTCATGCTGCTCATGCACACACTGCCTGCACCTACAGAGCAAGGCTCGACACATGAGATGGGCATTTTGTGGAAGGTGCTTTTTTTTCCTGATTTGGCCAGATCCAAAATCAGACCCCCCAAAATTTCATCTTTTCAAAGAATGGCTCAGATTTGATAGATGGATATGCCGCAGAGCCATTTTCTGCAGGTCATTGTAGACCTGTGATGTTCAGGGCAGTTTGACCCGGTGTATTGGTGCTGGCTGTTGATTCGTGTTCATGTTTGTAAGTTAGTGGTTCCCAATCTTTTTGGCCCATGACCCCTTAAACAGCTGCAGAAAAAGGAGAGATTTTTTTTCTTCTTGTGTTTTTGGAATAATTTGTTGTCCTTGGGGTTGAAAAAACCCAGTTTAGATTGTTTCTTGTGACTGATAACTACCCCCATTGACCAATCATTAATTGCTAACTGAAAATCTTATTCAATTGTAGACCTGCGCAGAGTGTATTGGTTTGCTTAACACCTCCCTGCCCTGTGCACTCTCTCGTTTTATTATGACACTGCTGCTGCAGGAGTGTGAGTTCCACACCAGGTATATAGAATCTGCAGGCCCAGCACACACACACACACACACACACACACACACTCACACACACACAGTGACAGGGCTAACTGTTAGCATCACACGGCTAACATTACATAACAGGTTCAATGACAGAGTCAAGCCATTTTGGTGTGAGTCTGTTTTGGCTTTTTAGCAGCTCAGCTTATGCTAACCAACAGACGATGAACTTACCATTCTGTGTAACAGCAGCAACAGAAAGTTTGCTGATCCTTTCCACCAGCGAAGAGGGTTAGGTGTCAACCTCTGACTTTGTGTCATGAGCTTGTTGAGGGGCGCTGTGTTCGTCTCCCTAGGAGCAACATCATGGCATTGCCCTGGTGGCGGCGTGCGACTCCATCCTGGGCAACAGTGGACAGAATGTTGATCAAAACAGGAATTGTCGGACTCTGTGTCCATCAGCATCTACACAGCTTGCACAACCGTAAACCTTTCTGTCGGTGCTGGCATTTTGGTGCAGTTTACAAGCTGCTACATTTCTGTAAACAACACCCTTTTCTGGTTTCGTTTGTTTTTGGATATGGCTGTGCTGTTCCATTTCACAAGATGTGTAACAGCGCTCCCTATCTTATAAAAGTGAAAACACTGATTGACAGAAAATCTCGTCAATTGCAGGGAAGTGTTGTGTCATAAATGATGGAAAATCTTGTGTTAACACCCCTACTAGAAACCCACAAGACACAAAGCAAAGATAAGAGCAAGTCTAGAAAAGATTAACGGTATTTGTGTAATATAAGTAGCTTTTTTTTAAACATCTTCTCATTTGGCAACCCCTCAAATTTATCTCACTTCTCCTTAACGTTGGGTTAATTTGTAAACAACAGCCTGTCATGAAAACCTCAACTCATTATGTGCCTTTAACTAAATTAAGTTCAACAATAATATGCACAGTGTATAGTTGTATTGTCAACAGGGCAGACCTGTTTGCCTCTTAATAACGAAGACACATCATTTAGCTTACAGACCTGATGGCAAAGGACACAACCCAAATTAACCTTGGGCCTGGTATTATGTATCCTTCTCTAGCTATTTACAGTGTTTGCATATGTGATTTTTGAATAAATTGTCCCAGACAACATCTTTTCCACGGGAAGAATACAAATATTTTTCTTGTGCACCGGAGGAGACAAAACACCTTTTGACAAATGTATGCTTCACTATGAGTAATCTAAATTCAAATGGGGGGAATACTAAATCCTGCCAGATAGTGGATTTCTGAGGCTGATACAGATACTGGTATTTGTGAGTATTTAAAATCTGATTTTCTTTTTTAAGATAAGCACATTATATAAATATTCTTCATACAGATCCCTGAGGTTTGCATTTTTTAAAGGACCATGACCAAGATACATACTGAGTGGAACATTTTACAGTTAAAAAATCAACTTCTCAGTGCTGTTTAGTGGAGAAAGTATGTAATGGTGACACCAGGTAAGTCTCAGTTCAGGGGCTGCAGCCTTTAAAGGATGGGGCTGAGGCCATGTCATTTGATGACCCCATCAGCCAAACAAAATGTTCTTCAAAATGGGACGGTCTGGTCTGCGGAGGATTCCTTGGTTGCATCACCAGTTGCTCTCGCCCCGACCCGTTGGCGTTCAAGTTACCTAGCAACCAGCTGTGCTTGCTGAAAGGAGTAAGCTAGTAAGTTAGTTAGCACTAAATCATGGACCCAGAGATTGTTATTAGATATATATATATATATATATATATATTTTATTATTATTATTTTTTAATATAATACTTGAGGAGATGATTCACTGCCGGAGACACCTCCGTTTGATATATTTCAGGCTGATGGACCGTTTTCAGGGAAACTCATTAAATTAAGATTGTTCAAGCTGTTTGCTTTTGTCTAATAGTAACGTTAACAACAGTTACGCATTAGCTAGTTAACAACTGTTAGTTAACTTAATATGTAATCGTCACCGTCACGCAATACATCTTGGGATAGACTACGCCATGAAATTTTGGGAGAGAGGGCTGTCCCATTTCTTGGTCGCATTTGAAGGAGCCTTTGAAATGGGACAGCCTTGGTTGCGCTGATGTGACGCAAAATGTCTTGAGCCAGCCATTCTGCTCTGATGACCTAGGATGACCACCTTTACGCCTTGCATTGGATTGTGTTTGGTTGATCGGACTGCAGTCGGATAGTGCTTGACCACATGAAATGTAGGTTTAAATACACTCAAAACTTACTGAGGCCGGATTGTGATCTGATTGGCCAAACCACCGCCAGAGTTTGTCAGGGACGCATTTTAACCACATTGAACACAAGTGTAAATTCAATCATTTACTTGTCACATGAAATCAAACATGGTACAACTCCATTGTATTCTATTTTTTTCCTCTTCTTACACTGTAGGCTGCTGTGTTATAATTTCCCATGTTTCCTGACTGCAGCCCCAAAGGCCAGCTCAGACCAAAGATTCATGACAAGGAAAAACCTTTGTGAACGTTGCAGAGAAAATCTGCAGCAGTATGAACTGGCCAGCCTCAACCTCGACTCAAGCCGGCTGATGGTTTCACCTGTGACTCAGCTTGTCAAATCGCCAGCGGCTGGTTTTAGAATAACAGGCACGTCACCTGTTTCAGGAGCCAATCAGCTTGTAGCAAAGTCCGCTGGCCAAGTCAGTTACAAACTGTCAGCACACAGCGTGTTTATTTGCTGTGGCATTCTCTGACAGCAGCCCTCCGTCCCCGCCGAGCCTGAGATCGTCTCATTTACATTCCATGTAGGGTATGTCTGTCTTCGTCCTCGAGGTGTGTCGGTGTTGGAAGGTGGGTTGCTGCTGCTGCTCGCTGTTTTAGCACATGTCACACACACCTGTTCATTGACTGATTTGGTTATTCAAATTATTGTGGCATATTGAGGGAATGCAGTCCATCTGAAGCTCAGATTGTTTTATGATTCGCTGTTTCATAAATAGAAATGCAACTGTAGCAAGTATGTCACTATCAGTATCCTCAATCTTTTTTTTTAGATGCTCCAAATTACATTCAGCTTTAAAATAAGCCTGAAAAGCTGGAAATCAGAACAGAGGTACAGAGAGTTTTGCTTGTAGAGACAGAAAAATGTCTCTTCTAGTCACATTGGTGCAAACTGGCAGGTCTTCAGAACGTTGCAGACCAACACATTGCAAATAGTTGCGAGTTTCAGCTGGCCTTGTTGCGAATCTTTGGTCCGAACGGGGCTTAAATTGAAAATACATTGTGAGGGAAATTTTCCTCTCTGAAAAACTGACGGACTCGGTGTGAGGAATCAAGTCTGTTTAATGCATGCAGCATGGAGAGAAGACGCAGGTGTTCTTTGCCAACCTTTACAATGTACAGACTTTTATACCATACTGAAGCTCTGACCCCAGTTTGCAGCCACCAGCTGCACTTGTAAAGGAGATTGCCCCCCATAAAACAGGTTTACCAATACAGGAAACTTTCCCCCACCAAACATAAGGTCATGACTCCAAGATGAAGGATATTGGCCCCCAATACAGATTTCTGAATAATTCCTAACCAGCTAAGTAGCGGCCATTAGCCAGTTAGTGAGCTAAGCTACTAGGGAGAAAGCAGCAGGAAAGGTTATAGATATTCAAGACACTTGTTGATGGAGTCAAGACAGGACCAAGCGTCTGCTTTCACTTTGACGAAATTGTACAAGCAAAACTGGACAAGTCACATCGCAACGGAGCCATTCATGAAGCAGAGGTTTAGCAAATAGTGGAAAACAAGAGGAGTGGCATTGGGTTGTTTGAGCTGGGCAGAGCGATCTGATTTCAATCAGATATCAACGTGGACACTGGAGGCACATTTTAATACCAGGTGTAAATGTTATCAGCTTAAGTCAAATCTGGATACAATCGTGATAAAGATGCATTTAATGCAAGGTGTAAAGAGGATCTTAATTAGAGTTTAGGTCTTATAGACCTGTGATGGTGCAGGGCAGTTTGACCCAGTGTGTTGGTGCTGTTCATGTTTTTAAGTTCGTGGTTGCCAATTTTTCTGGCTTTTTCCTCTTTTGTTTTTGGAATAATTTGTTGTCCTTGGCTTAGAAACTACCTGATTTAAAATGTTTCGTTGAGCGTGATCAGGCTCTGGTTTAGTATTGTGTGTGATGATCTCACACGGGACGGATTCGGGCTTCAACTCACATGGCTCGGCTTGGTTGTAAATTTTCGGCCTGTTGAGAACTGTAGTCTAAAATAGCACACTTTCTTTATTATGTCTTGACTTTCCACCTGTGTTATTGCTGCTGGATGACCAAGTGTTGATTCATGGTGACTCATTTGTCTGAAAAAGTTCTGGCAACACACAAGGCCGCACAGCAGACACTTTGAAGTGAACTGTAAGGATATGTGACAATATGTCTCTTAGGTTTCACACAGTTAAACGACAGCACATGATTTAAATAATTTTTATATTGAAATCAATTCCTGATTACATTTCCTGTGGTTCTTCATGATAAATGTTTCCTTTCTCTTCAGAGTGTTGTGCTTTCATTAAAGAGACAGATTACTGGTGGCAGGTGTTGGCCACCTCTGTAGGATTTCTGTGCACTGCATGTTGTGTGTTTCTGTATAATCACATTGTTTTACAGTATAATTATATTTTTCCTTAGTTGTGATCTCATCTCACTAAACATAAGTGACTGATTCTCCATGCAAATCAAGCGTAACAACATTTCTGTATCTTCAAGAGTTGACAAACGTCCATCCAGAATCCAAATCCAGACCTTCTACCATCTGTCAGTCTTCGTCACCAGCCAGACACTCTGCTGTTTGCCTGTATGTGTGTGGGTGGGTGGGTTTGAACACATATGTGCATGTGTGTCTTTACAGACTGTGTTTACATATATTAACAGTGTATATCCGTTTGGAAATATGAACGTTTCTCCACTTCAATAGACACATGTTTCTGTTAAAACAAACAGTGTGAAAGCTGCCTGTATTCCCTCATGGCTCAACTTGGTGTCAACAGAAAGAGATTTTTTTTTTTTTTTTACACAGAATCAAATAAGTGTTGTTGTTGTTTGTTTTCTAAGTGACAACTGTGTCTTGTGGTGTGCATTTTTGTTGGTGTTAGTAAACCATTGGCACGGCAGAAGTGAGTGTAAATGAACGGGAACTAATTTATACTGTTACTCCTATATCACCATGTAGATTGAGTCCCAGTCTATGATGTAGGATTGAAGTTCAGTTTGTCAGCTGCCTCATTTTAGTGACAAGCTAACAAGGCAGCTGGGTTACAGACCTCTGAATCACTGCTCGCTTCTTAGATCTGTTTTGTGATATGAAATAAGAGCTCATTAATGCTCAACGTTAGAGACAGTAACAAATGGAGCCTTGTGTCCATAGTCTGCGTTCATTTCGTGCATGTTTTCTGAAAGCTTAAAGTTTAGACGAAACGGAGTAGTATCACCAGAGGTCCTGGAGGCAGTGTAGTGTATTTCGAGCAAGACACAACCGTAGAAGACGATGAAGACATTTAGATAATAGCGGAATAAAACAAGTCCATAATGTAGTGAAACGAATTCTCCGTCCACATATTGGGATGTGTCTAATGACTGCACAGACATCTAAAAAGCTGTCTACGTCTAAAGGTACAATATTACGACCTCCTTCGTTTGTGGCTGCGTGAAACTTTTGACTCTGCCATCTTGTGTCATCTACTGGCTGTATTTACACCATTATAAAGGACGCGTGGAAGCATGAGGGCAGTGACGTTTACAACGATTGAAATGTACATATCTATTTACGGACCTGAAGGGAGTATAATTGAACCTTAAAACGAAACAGCGATCCAGTCCGATAATCAGGCTTCTAACAGCGGACTTGGTTTTCCTTGTTTTGGTAATGTTACCAGTGTTGTGCACGTTCATACCTCACATGTGCTAACACATCAAAATGAATTAGCTTGAGTTTATAGTTCACAGTCCCAAAAAAATAACTTGTCATTTCAATGTTGTTTCATCATTTTAAGTTCGTTGCAGGTGTGACTGATGTTTGGACTTCAGACCCAACACAATTTGCATAAAAATGTGAGATTTTTTTTCACTGAAATCTGCACTGATTTCACTGATTTCACTGATTTGTTCATAAAACTGTAAAATATTCATATGAACTGGCTTCAGCAGTGCCAGTGTTTTGGTTTCATGACTGACCGTGTTAACTGGTGAATCGTAGCTGAATGTGCCCGTTGTTGCTCAAAGCAGCTTGCATAAATGGTTGGTGTAGATTAAACACACTGTCGCAAGAGTTAATGACACTCACGTTCTTTGAATGCAAACTGATCTTCAGTTCACTTTTAACCAAAAATATGAGCACACTTGATGAACGCGCTCTTTTAGTATGTTCCTGTACAACACTGAATGTTACGGTGGGCAGACAAAGGCAAAAAGCCTCCACAATATTTCCATCTGTGGGGTTGAATACAAAACACTTCCACTCATTAATTTTCCGGTTTTGGTGTCATGATGATCTGATGAAAGGTGGCAGAGAATTTATGAACACCCCCTGCTGGTGAACAAGGCACGGCCCGTTTCACTTAGACACAGTGAATTTTTAATTTGGACAGATAATTACAGATTGAATATTACATTTTAATTCACATTCAAATTGTGATTTTAATTTTCAAATAAATGTGACAGCTCTACACTGTATTTTAGCCAGTATCAGCCCCTGCTATGAAATGCAAAATCCACCCAAAGACACTGTGACACCGTTCATTACAGCTATTAGCATCTCTTCAGGAGATGTACTGCAGTCTATTTTGTAATCTGTTACCTGAAACACACATGAGGTACAGACATATACACATTTGTATTAAACTATGAAATAAGTTGCACCCTTTAAGAACAACTCTTTCCGTTACTCCAGACGAGGATACAAGGTATCACAGATTTCGGATGACACTGGAGCTGTGGAATCTCTCTAAGATCTAAATTCTGATCTTGGGAATCACATCAGAAACAACTGGACCAATTACAATCCAGCTAATCATGCGCAGCAGCTGGCAGTATGACTGACACACACATACACAGCTACAGTGCATGTTGCTTGGGGGAAACATTATCTCAGTGCAAACAAAAAAAGCCCCCCATGCACATTCCTACCATAGGTTAAGTTATGTTATTCATGCAAAGTTCACGTGAAGCCTTGAACTGACAAAATGGAGCCCAAGTCAAACTGACAGGTCAAATATATAGCTGAATACATCAATAAATAATATTTTAAGTTCAATAATTCAGATGAAGTATAAAAAGACATGCAAAGCTTTTCTTTTGCCTTTGATCAGTTGGTAAAACTGGATCTTTACTCTCAATCTTAGTTATTTAACTGTTATATTACAGGCTTTTAGACACCTGTTGCAACATACTGCTACTTTACATTTGAGACCGTTATTGTGTGTGAAAAATACAGATAAACAAAACTGTTTCAACAACATTTATGATTGCGACCATTTCTGAGTTGTTGTTGAAACCTAATGGACGAAACATGAGAATTTATTTTCACTCAAAAATAACCATGAGACTTGCCGCAGTAATTGGTTTTACTGGTGTGTATGGGCACACATCAATTACATTACCTGCCTACAGTCCCCACTGTTGTTTCGCTTATTTTAAAAATCAATACTTATTCAGACGATGGTCGCTACAGGAGTTGGATACACCGGCAAGACATTGAAAGTGTGTAGCCTGTCGCCTGAAGCTCTTCACCTCACAGCTCACTGTGGCTGCTCCTTCTTGTTTCACTCCCTGTGGGTTGGTTTCAGTAGGGCTTAACTTGGGCGTTAAGTCGATTGGTTGACCATCAGAATATTAATCAGCAACAGTTTTGAGAACAGAATAATCGTTTGACCCGGTCCTGGATAAGCAGATGAAAATGAATGAACGGATGATGGACGGACTGTTGTTCATAACAAAACAAACAATTTAGGGCGTCACTTATGGCTTTAGGAAATTATGATTGACATGTTTTACTATTTCCAGACATTTTGTAGGCCAATCCATTAATTAGTTAATCGAGAAAATAATAGGGTAATTTGAGGCTGTCTTTGTAATGAACAATAAGGCGCAGCACGGCATTGTTCTCTCCCTCATATTTCAAAATCAACAGTAAACACAACACAGTCTGTTTTCTTCTCTCCATCTACTGTACATGTAATATACACAGGCACAGCCACTTGATTTCTAAGCAGTGTTATAAATGTTGTTCTGGAAAATGAGGTAGAAGTTGACAAAGCAGGCTGTGGTGAAGTGGGCAAGCCATACATAAACACAGATTACAACACTTTGTCACAGAATGCTCTGAACATCATACATTATTAATATATGAACGTGGCAGTGTAAAAAGGGGGAATGTTTCAACATTTACGCCGCAGTAAATGCATTACACTACAAAACCATGACCACACTTACTGCCTCTTTCTACTGGTTCTACATGGCACTACTGTCAGGAGTTTGGTGCAGGTTCACCTGTCCTGGAAGATTTCAGTTTTCTGGACAAGTGGGGAGAAATTCTGGTCAGATATTATCTGTGTTTATTAAGCTTAAAAAAACTAATAGGCAGGCTGTGTAAAGAAGTCATTAAGACAGGTAGATTAATGTTTGTTATTGAAAAGTAGGCTACTTTTGACTATATAAGATATTCCAAATACAATAAGTTCAGTCAATAGACTCACGTCCATCTATTTTTGTAACCGCTTAACCTCTTGAGGGTCGCGGGGGGGCTGGAGCCTATCCCGGCTGACAATGAGCGAGAGGCACCCTGGACAGGTCACCAGACTATCACAGGGCTGACACATAGAGACAGACAACCATTTACACTCACATTCACACCT
>JAPZEB010000012.1:8955046-8968102 GCA_029783705.1 Chaetodon striatus
TCTAATTGGTCAGCATTTTCGTGTTTTCCGAATGTTTATGTCCCTGCATCATTACTGCAGCCGGATAATGACCGCTAATGAAAGCTTCTAAACACCACACGTTACAGCCACAATATGATCTGAAATTAGTGACGTTAACGACATAAATTACATCTCCCTTTCATTAGCATGTCGCTACGTGTACGTTAGTAGGGTACTTGGAGCCAGGGAATGACTGTAATGAATCCTAGTGGCACTTTCTACTGTGAAAAATCACCAATAAAAGCTTCCAAACATGACAGGACGTGTTCAAGCAAGAATATGATCTGAAATCAGTGAGAAATTCACAACATTAACGAGCAAAAAAGTAAGGTTCCCTTACATTAGCATGTTGCTACATGTACGTTAGCAGTGTTCTTGCAGCCGGGGAAGGACTGTAATGAATTAAATTGGCACTTTCTACCGTGAAAAATCACCAGTAAAAACAGTAAACACAACTGGACATGTTCCAGCAGGAGTATGATCCAGAGTCAGGGTGAAATTTCCAACATTTGCAACCAAGTTTACATGTTTCCCTGGCAGTAGCATGTAGCTACACGTAGCAGTGCAGGCTACATAAGCTTAACACTTGCATTAGCGTGCCTGGAGCAGATGACCATAGAAAGACATCCAGCACACCATGATGTCATACTGCAGCACAGTAGAAACAGATTTGCAAACAGAGTATTCAGAACAGTAGGAACCCTGAGGTTTTTGCTCACAGGAATTACTTCTACATTAGTTTATCCTTATTGTGTGAAGCTTTGGCCCCATTAATATGAACATCCTTCATCGTAACACTGTACATAAAACACAATATACAGAATTGCATAATAGGACCCCTTTAAATCTTTCTCTTTTGCCCATTTAAATATTTGGGTTAATATAAATATCCATCCATCCATTTTCATCCGCTTATCCAAGCCCGGGTCGAGGGGGCAGCAGGCTGAGCAAAGCACCCCAGACATCCCTCTCCCCAGCAACACTTTACAGCTCCTCCTGTGGGACCCCAAGGCGTTCCCAGTCCAGATGATATATGTAATCCTTCCAGTGTGTTCTGGGTCTGCCCCGGGGCCTCCTACCAGTCTGACTTAATGGAAATAATCTTTGTTAAATATATTTGTAAGTCAGCATGGACTTGTTACACTTCTGTTACCTATCAAATATGAATATACTGTAGGCATTTACTTTTCATGTCTATAGTATAAATGTTGAGAGGAAAAGGAAATGCTTTAAATGACAAACTCCTGGCTCTGACCTACTTTTCTGGTGACGTTAAATGCCACACTCATGTTCTGTGTGAGCGAACAGCATCAATGAAGCAATTAGGCAAATTCTGAGTGCTCGGGAGTGTTAAGTAGTCACACAGCGTGTCTGTCTGATCAATTCTGACCAATATCTTGTCAGCTGCTTCAGTGGAGACAACATCTGTCCTGTGTGGCTGGGAGCACAAACTCTGGGAATCCTGAAGTTTCTCAGCACTTGATTTCGATTCATTGCGCTTTGATACGATCAGAAGAAGACTCTTGATGGATCTTTATGTGTGATGATTTCCATTCCTGTAGCTTTACACTATGACGACAGTTAGACAGACAATCATACTAATCCATCATGAAAAGTAAATTTATGTCAAACATGCCTGTCTCTACATATACAGTCACCCAAAAAGACTTAGTACCTGCACATTCAGGAAAATGAGGACACAACAATCATTAGTTTGAGATATCACTCACAACAGTTTCCTTCATCCGGTAATTATCAAGTCTCAACAAACTTTACGAGAGGCAGCCAAATCTAATGGACGATTATATGATAATTTTCCCAGTGTTAAAACCTCTGCAGTTAAGTGGATGCACATCTTAATGGTTGAGCTGGTATTAAAAACCCCTCAAGACAAAATACATTTCTTAGCACAATGAACAGTTACAACAAAAATGGTTTATTCATTAGTCTCACTCAACCAGTCTTACAGCCAAGTAAATATAAACCAGTAGTCTTTTTAAATTCCACATAAAGAATACATTCACTCTGTGAATGAATACATTTCTTTACAATCCCTAACGATAAAAGCATGTATGTTTCACCTTCACATTTTCAACAAAGCTGTTATTTTAGCACAACAAAAACTGGCATTAGCACGGTATAGCTTGTTTACTTCTCCATTCAGAGAGAAGAATGAGACTTTTTGTCCTGGCAACATTGTGAACCTTGAGTAAACAAAGTCAGTGCAGCTGTCGTCTTTGAACAGAATCAAGTTATTTTCCAACAAGCTGTTTCCTCGTCATCGCTCGCTGCTTTTCTCGCTGTCTAAACCACGACGAATGTTGCAGCTCAGCTGTCACTCCGAGAGACGCCGTGTTGCGCTACGTCATGTATATACATGTACACGATTGGACAAGATGGAGCAACAGACCGACTGCAGTCCAACCTGCTGTTGACAGCTCGGTCTCAGTCTGATGGAACAGCTGTAGACTCGCTCCGGCCTCTTCTTTAATTAAAAAAGCTCAGACATCAACTTACCAGAGGGTGAGAAACAGGAGGAGGAGTGTGTGATTGGAGTTAACTGTGAGAGACTAAAGCTTATGTGCACTGTATCTCTGGATTGGCTTGGCTCAACTGTAAATTGGAAACTTGATAGCAAGTAATTAAGTGTTAATTTAACTTTTTATATTTCTTAAGTAAGATACGAACAAGAAGGGGAGCAAAAACCACTGGGCTGAAACGAATCCTTGAGTAACTTGATTACTAAAATAATCATTGGCTGCAGCTGTAGCTGTCAGTGAGATAGATCTGATGCTCATTATGTATTTAACAAACCTGATCATTAGCAGTTGTGCAACTCCTACTGTAAGAGTGTATCTAGATTTAAGTGTAATGGAAATACTAACAGCAAAACAGCTAGGTGATGGTTTGTATAAAAACACAAAAAGATCATCACTCAAAAATCGGTTGTGCTGGTGGCTTGCACACAGATATACAGATTAAGTCTGATCTGGTTCTGAAATGCAAGTTATTTGAGTTTTTTCTTGTTAATATTTGACAATTAGATAATTTTTATTCAATGTTTTTGTCTTTCTCAGATCTTACTCATCTGTAAATTTTAAGTGTGTTTTTTTGAATGTTACACATAGCTCTTGAAAAGAGATGTTTAACCAAATAATGTCTTTTAATTCACTTAAATGGAGGGGAAAAAAATCATGCAGATTAATAAAAATGTGCTGTTATTGTAAATTGACATCTTATGCAATTTGGTAGTGGCTCGTGAAAGAAAAACAATGACCGGTCAATTGACAAAAAAAGTTAGAGCTAAAACTATGAAATTATATAATTATTAAAACCTTTTTTTCTCCATTTTTTTGTGGGTGGGACCATTGAAGAATAAAGTCCCCATAAATGACTGTATGATGGACAACCATGGTTGGAATTAAACTTTAATGTCCATCTGCCACTGTGGCAAAATCTACCAGCCGCTCAGTAGATTGCCATTGTTGTTTTTGGATGGTGAGTGAAGCAAATCTAACAGCCACTTGCATATTTTACCAGCAACTCCCAACCCTGTGGACAACGCATCTCCTTTTCCATTCACTGTACGTCAAAAGAAGCCAAAATATTTTGGATTTGGGTGCTGTAATTTTTGTCACTTGGAGCCAGAGTCTGCGCAGTAGTGATCGGGAATTGGAGCCACCATATCGAGTTCCCCCTCGATCCAGTCGCGAATAAAGCTGTTGTTCACGCACACACTGATTGACGCACATATCAAACACTTTAACATATATCAACATGATGAGAACCATTGAAAATGACAGAAACCATCTTTTGGTGAATTTATTTGACGTGTACTAACTAACATGGAGGGGGCGGGGTTTATGACCTGCAGCCAGCCACCAGGGGGTGATTGAGATGTTTTGGCTTCACTCTTTGGGAGCTATCATGTCGGTCATTTTTATTTTACAGTCTATAGTCCCAACCAGTGATCAGCTGTGAGAGACTTGATTCTCATTTGTATGATGGCCAGACAACTCTAACAGCATGCAGACAGGAGTTTGTTTGTTTGTTTAAATAGATGATTCAGCTTTTGTGCGGTAGATGTTTGGTGTCCAATTTCCCTTTTAGATGAGCCTAAAAAGCCTGACATCCATCTGAAAAGGTGTGTCTAACTGTAGTCGAGAAATACTCCACAAAGTTTTGCTCTCAGTGTATCTGAAATATGGTGGAAGAGAATTAAACAGGGTCCAGGTTAAACTTTCCCCCTGTTTTAATTTTCATAATTTTTTTAACAAACCCAAAATATCTGAAATAATTGTTCATACTGGACAAACTGTAGATCATTGATATATATACATGTAAGTAAATATACTGTAAATGTAGTAATATCTTTGTTGAGCCGATATAAAGTATAAAAAAGAGAAAACATAACGTTCCTTAAAAATGTCGGCCCACAGACGTCCTCTTTTAAGACTATAATCATATTCCAGAAAGCTGCACATTTCAGCTGACATCGACTAAACTGATTCTTATTAGAATGATGAAAATCAGCATATCACTGGGCGTCAGCATGCAGTCAAGCACCGAGCTAACGCAAGATGTTTTTGATTTTTGTTATTGCTGAAAGTGTTTAATTAGAAGAAAGATTAAGAAAAAAAAAGACTTCAAGGACCATAAATAAACCCTGGAACATTGTGAGAACCATAATCAAAAGGTGGAGGAAAAATGTCACCACCAGGACCTCACCTAGATCAGGCTGTCCCCTCAAGATGGATGATAGTGCAAGAGCGAGGCTCATCAGGGAAGCCAAGAGGCCACAGCAACCTTAAAACAAGGGCAGCACTGTATGATAGAGCCCGAACGCTCTGTGTGTTTAAAAACACTTTGAGTGTGTAGTGTTGTTCAGGGCTGAGTGGTAAGATGGAAAATGTAGGCTCGTCCAGTCTTAATTGCTCAAGAACACATCGTCTGTCTCAACAAATAACGAGGGAGAATGTTATATAGACAGATGAAACCAGGATCAAATACTTGTGGTATTAATTGCTTAAGAAAAGTTTGGCACACAGCCCATCAGTGCACTCTGACTCTGTTGGTACACCACAAAAGACACATCACTTTACGCCCTTCAAATCCGTAGAATACAGTTTCTACTGGTAAGCACGATGATGAGAGTATCATGCTGTGCGCTTCTCTTCAGCAGGGACAAAAGCTGTGGTCAGACTGCAGGGGAAAAATGAACAGCTCCAAATACCAACATACGCTAAGCTGTGGAAAAAAAAAAAAAAAAAATCTGCTGCCTTCGGCACAAAACTGAACATTGCAAAAGGATTTCATTTTTCAGCATGACAACAATCTGAAACACCAAGCCAAAAGAATGGACTGAGGAGAATCGAGAAGGAAACTTTCCCAGTGCTCACATGTTAAACTGAGACTCATTTTTGGAAAAGAAAAAACACATGCCATCCTTTCTCGAAAGATTGATAACAATAATGATGTCTCTGCATCGTATCTGTACTTGAAATTAATGGCGCACCAATTTAACATGTCTGGTACTCCTCAGTCGGTAATATCAGTCGGTTAAAATGTCCTCTGTGACTCTGGAGGAGTTTTGTCAAGCCTGAGAAAAACTGTGATTATGTTTTAAGGGTTTTCTCAGTTTGGGCTTAAGGGCTGCAGATTTTACATGAAAAGCCTTCATTACAAACTTGATATATGGAGTTATAAAAACATGGTAGTTTATGAGCTGATCTATTGAGTTGCATCGTGGGAAGCATAGGATCCAGGGTTTCTTGTAGCCTGTCTCTAATACTAGGGACTAAAAGGCAGGATACCATGACAGTGTACCTTTTCTCTTGCAAGTCCTCCAATTGTACGGACATACAAAGCTAATTCAGGATAATCCTATTACATTACATCTTAGATCTTATTGCCTTAACTTTGGTCATCATTTCTGTAACTTATGATTAGAAGTTGACCAATTAATCAGCGCTGATAGAGCATTTGGTAGATGCTGATGGCTGTGCAGTCTCCACCAGTCACAAGGGGTGTAAATCAGTAGTTGCATCACAATACGATTTTATATCAATTCTTTGGCCTGTAATGATGGAATGAGAGTTTTCTTAAACTTCCACGATGGTGCAGTACCAGCCAAATGTTTGTAAATGTTGGCGTGCCTACCTGCCCTGCTTTAATACGAAATCTTATATCTATCTATATATGTGCAGGCGCTCTGTTGCTGAAAATGGTATCATTAAGACCTTGGCTGACCCCGAGCTGAGTGCAGTCAGGTTTTCATCGACACTGTGGGGCCACTGGCTCTCCAGCTTGTTTGTGGGTGCAGTTTATTGAATTTAGTCTTTTTTATATGAACTTGCATGATGTAGTGTTGGGTATTTCTCATATTTATATATATAAATGTGTTTATTATGGTCTATTTTTGTACGTAGACGATTGTCTGTTTTTATGTGGTACCCTATGGACCTTTTTCTGTGTCCTTAATAAAGCCATTATTATTGGGACGATACAATATTTGCAGATATAACAAATTCTGCTATGATACAGTTTTGATTTGATTCAGTCGAAGGGCTTGGGATCAATATGAGATGATAATAGATGGCTGTTTAACACAGTCTGTTTAAGATGAAAATTCCACCCCTTTCTTTTTTGCTTTTGGTCACAAAGGATTAAAAACAGCGCATAAATAATGTAAATAACTGTAACCAGTTAAGTGCAGTAAACTTTAATTTGAATCCACTAACAAATAAAACAGTGCACTGGATGAGTTAACCTTCAGGGCTTTCTGCCAGAAAGCATTTTCTGGAACAAATCTTCTTATTTTGACTCAAACCATCATTTACTGTCTAAAACTCCAGGTGCTATCTTGCTTAAAGCTCTTAAGGCTGACTTCTTCCAACAGCCATAAAACAGATTAACAAGAAGATAATTTAACAAAAGTATAAAATTCTGCCAATAATAACTGTCATGTTTCAAAGACAAAACATTGTAAACATAAACAGGTGAGTTACATAAGATTTTACCGCTGTACTCTCGTCATGACGGGGGTGTTTAGCTATAAAGGCCAAAATTGTTTTCTGTAACATGTTTATTTCGGCTGTAAAGTTGGGTATTTGAACATGGGGGTCTTTGGTGATTGACTCACTTCTGGAGCCAGCCTCAAGTGGTCATTAGAGGAACTGCAGTTTTCGGTACTTCTGCGTTCGCTTCATTTTTTAGCCCTATGGTTTAAACACCTTAAATATTGACAATAAATTCCTCATTTCAAAGGAAACCTGGGTGTCTGCTCGCAGCTATGGCACCTTGCCGTACTGTGGGTAAAAATTGAGCCAGAAAGTTGGTTTGTAATCTGTTGGTACTAATTTTACCCTTTACCTTGGTTGTCCTGTCCATATTTGTTTGGCAAATCTGTGAGTTTGTCTAAAACCTGTATGATCCGCTCACCTCCTCTGATGTTTTTTTTTTACCAACGTCACTGCATGCCTAAATGTTATAAATGATCTATTATTTATTATTATGGAACGAATGACGGTCAGAACTTAGATCAAAGTTGTCATCAACTGGAATTATCCTCTAAACTCATGAGAAAATGTCTCGGTGTGATGATGAAACGGCCCTGTCTCCTTTTATTGCCTAAGTGAAGCTTGCCTCCGTCTCTCCCAGGTGTTAATTGAAGGGTGTGAATACGTCTGTATCAAAGGTATTTTAGTTTCTCAGTTTCAGCACACTGTCAAACACGCACGGAGCAGCGAGCAGAGGAGCTGCTGGCAGAGCTGTGTGGGATGACGCAACAAGGTGTGCAATTGTTCACAACTCAAAAAAAAAAAATGTAAGTGAGCTAAATATAAGATGATCGTGTAGAAGTGAGCCTGTACTCAGAGTGCAACTGTTTGGCTCTGAACCACTTGGATGATGCTACATCAGCCGTTAAGAGATATGTGAGGAATGAAAGGATTACATGACAGAAGCACAGCTAGGAACAGGTGTTAGTCTGACTTTGAACAGGTGTGACTGTGGTGGTGGATGGATGTATGTACAAGGGGTGTAAAGGGATGCTATTTTTAGGTATCTAAATTTTCTATCTGTATTCAGCTTGTCCACATAAATTTTAGATTCAAAGTAAGGCTGCTGAATCTGAATCATGTTGGTTTAAATATCCCCAAACTCATCCTTAACCTCCACTTATTGAATCCACAGCCTGTCAACATGCAACCATATCATTAATTAAGTTTTTTTTTTACGATCTTGGCTGCCTGTTAAATTTGTTCAAACAGTGCGGCAGTGTTTGATATTAGTGTCAGCATGGCATCACAAAGTTCTCCCTCTGACAGATGGTGTTATGAGACAGGACAGCTTTTATTTCTGACCAAAAATGCAGAGCTGGAACCGTTCACATTTCAACATGGAGCATCTCTGACACTTCTCTGTTTATTAGATGAGGCTGATGATATTGCTGACTATTAAGCCTGATTTTATGGTCGTTTCATATGAGATGTGATATGCGGAGCAATAATTTAAGCCCAAGATAAGGAAACATTTAATTCTAAAGCTCACTGTAATCACTATACACGAGGTCTGATATTTGTCAGCGCTTTTTGTTCACCCATAATCTAACTATAAAGCGAGGGATCTCTGTCTCTCTGTCTGTTTGTCCTTTGCATATCTTATTAAACGTTTATCAGATGTACTTCATACTCGGCGGGTGTATTGATGGGGACCCAAGAGAGTGCACTGTCCAATTTGGTGCCATTTCCACACAAGATCCGCTCAGTATCGATAAGCTTAAAACCACCAGCGCTCTTTACAGCGGTGGGGGCGGCTTCTGGGGTTCTGTGGACGGGCCACGGCTCATTGACTGCACTTCACTTTTGCTGCTGGATGCAGGACTTACTGAAGTTACAACCAAACTATTCTTCACCTCCCTGGTGTCAGGGCCACGAGCAGATAGACCACAGGAACAGTGCCACTCCCATTGCAACTTAAAGTGTGTAATTTCAACCCGGTCTCACTACAAACGCAGTGACTTGGGGTGTACTTTAGCGGTGCTCGGCAGCGTCGGGGAAATGCGGCGGGACAAGAACGAAAGTAAATCAGACTAGGGTGAGCAGGAGGGGTGGTGGATGGGTCTTACAAACACAGACTTTTAAGAGGTGTTCATGTCCCGTAAGATTAGAAAGCCAAACCCTGTTCTGTTTTCTTAAAACATCAATTTGTGTAATGGTACTGACATAGTGTGTTTATTTTGAAAGAGACTGTATATAAATGGTAAATTTCGCATGAGGATAGAAGTGTATTTTGAAAGTTTAAATGTGATGAAGTCGGAGTGAGAATGTGTCGGTAAGTTTGCCATTCTAACTAATTACACTAACAACATTACTGCCAACAAAATACCTCCGCTAATTAAGTCCATGCTCTACTTTATAACTGCTTTGGTTATTTCAAAGCAAGTGACTGTCTGGAAATTAATTTCAGCCCTAAATGTATTTCACCGGTGTCTCTGACCACGACTAGCTGCGACTTTGGTGAGTTTTTCAGAGGTGGATTCAGGGATTTTGGGCCCCAGGCAGACACCGTCTTGCTTTACTCTTTGTTGTACCATCAATCCAGCAATCACTCATGTATTTGTCACGTGTGGTCATACAAGAAATGCAATTATGTTGGAAAGAGCTGTAGCACGGAGGTCGTCCACTTTGTCATGTGATGTCCGCACAATGGCTGGCAGGATTCTAGTTCAGCCGGTGCCTGTCTTCTCCACCTTTTCCTTGATTTTTACTGCTATTTACATCTGAGAAACCGCAACCTAGCCAGCCAGCAGAATTCAACAGGAGGAGAGTATACACACTAGTGAGTTCAAATTCTCACTCTGATGAGTGACATGTAGCCACACACATCCACTGTCCAACCACCACCCACAAAAACCACCACCAACACTTGCAAGAAAGACATAGTAGCACAAACCTGGCACAAATTTAACGGAGGTGACAGAGAGGTGCCTACACTAGCCTTCCCAGGCTTCTCTAACTGTTATTGTTGGTATGAGCAGTGATGGTAGAAGTATTGACTCAAGCATTGCTAGGAGACGCAACCGTGTCAAGGCACTTGTATTGTTCAGGACTCAGGGAACCTCAGTGTTGAGTGTGAAACTGTTTGTATGAGTGGTTCTCAAGAAAGCTGCAAGCACCACAGGCCAGTATCAAACAGGCATGTTTTGAACAGGCACAGCACTAGTATTTCAATAAGTGCATCCTCTTGATGAAGTTTCAATAAATGCATCTACATGTTGAAAAACCCACAAACATAATTTTTTTTTTCCAGTTTTAAAACCTTAAAAGCCTTTATAGCTTCTGCCATTGTTTCTATCAGTGGTTATGACATGGTACTCACACTACTACAACAGCTAATGAGGCAAGAAACACAAGAAGTCAGACAATCAGACAGTTACTAAAGAAGCAAACAATCAAGCTAGATTATGTAAAACTTTATTTGCACGTACAATGATAACAAGTACATTAGGTCAAAGTTTAATTAGGATGTTGTTTGAAAACTAGAGCTGCAATGATTAATCCATTAGTGTTAAACTATTTAATTAATCACAGACTCATTTGATAATCGATGAATTGGTTTGAGCCATTTTTTAAGAGAAAAAGCAAAAATTCTCTGATTTCAGCTTCTTAAATGTGAATATTTTCTGTTTTTTAGTCCTCTGTGACAGTAAACTGAATAACTTTGGGTTGCGGACAAATTGACATTTGAGCACTTCATTTTGGGCTTGGGGAAACTCTGATCAGCATTGTTTAGCATTTTCTGACATTTTATAGAACAAGCAACTAATCGATTTCTTGAGAAAATAATTGACAAATGAATTTACAATGAACATAGTCATTAGCTGCAGCACTGTTAAAACCAGACAGCTTTTACCGTTCACTTTAGTTTCATCTTCTGATGAAGTTTGGCTGACCTGGAGGCTTGTTTAAAGCCTGTAGGATCACCTGACTGCTTGTTTTTCTTGCTTATTACATTATTTCAGTGGAGTTGCCGCATTCCCACATCAAATAATCAACAAATAATGTTATGATAAATGATGAGAAACTAAGGTGAAGCTACAAAACACGAGATCCCACTTGCAATAAATCTGAATTATCCTGTAATTTACTGATATGCTTTTAAGCAGTCTCACTGCAGAGCCTACATATTGGCAATATCTGTGAAGTACAGCGGGATTCATTAGCGGTGAAATGTAGGGAAATAACCATATTCACTGTAAGTTGTTATGAATCTCAAGACTTGACTTGGACCTGCATATTATGACTCATAAAACTTTTCTGCTAAACAGGCAATTATAAACGGAAAACATTTTTTTTTTTTACATTTATATCTTAATAAAGAAAAACATCACACTTCCTCCTGAACTTATGGGATCAGATGAACCCAACTGAAAACGCCTCGCGAATAACAAAGTCTCTGATTAGTCATTCATAAAATTATAAATATTTCAAGTGCTGACGTCTTCAACAATCCCCAATCCCACTCACTCAGCTTCAGCCTCCGTGAGCCTATCAGAAGAATACAGAAGTAGACCCGTCGGGACAGGAGACAGCAAAACACTGGCCTCACTAATGCTAAAAAAGTAATCAAAATAATTAGCCTATTCATGAAGCAAACAAAAGCCAGAGGTACAAGCTGCTCTTCTTAACTATCTCTCCGAGTGAAGGAGGCGAGCGGGCTGAGAAACACTAATACAATCCACCCTTTTTCTCCTCTCAGCAAAGTGGAAGAAAAGCCAAAGTTTTCAGCTCAACATTTTCTCCACAGACACCCAAACACTCCAAAACAAAATCAAGATATTCACAAGATCCAAATGAAACTCAGAAGATTCAGCAGCATCTCTGCTGTGCACACTCATGACTCTGAAAACCTCTGTTTGCTTTCCAACTCAAATTAGGGAGATTGTGGAAAACTGCTAGAAGCTTATTTAAGCCTGATTAAAGTCTTTAACAATTCAACCATTTTGTTTTTGTTGGACCTTAAATTAAGATGTTTGACCTGCCTCACATAGTAAGTGATGAGTCTGCTGGTTGTTATCGTCTACCATCCCATCGAAAGACCAAAACCAACAATTAAGTGATCCCACGAACTCTGGACGGGCAATATGACCAGAATCTTCTATCACAGTATGTGTCGTTTGATATCACAGTAATTGTTCTGTAAATTTTCAACTCAGTTTCAATCACAAATGTTGCTTCAGCAAAATATAGTAGTTCCATCAATATACTGTAACAATAAGACAATAACAATGCTAATAATAAATGTCTGTTTGAGAAATGTTTTAAAATAACCTTATTGTACTTCAGTCTCTTTGATTATTTTCTTCATTTATTCAGAACTTCCGGAGAAACCCCCTCACCAAGAAACAAATAAACAGACAGAAATACCCATCTGCCTCATCTGAGACAACACATTTAGAAACAAAAGACTCAAAACAGTAAAACTAAAATTATTCCAACATAAAAGCTTCAAGGTTCCTAAGAACAATAATTTCAAGTGTTCCAGCTTCATTCAACTTCTCCATGTTTGCCCAAATCACTTTACCTTTCAAGCACGGTTGAAGCAGTTTACCGGTTTCGAGGAATGCCATGGGCTGAAATTTTACGTGTATCATACCGTGCACAATTGCAATTCTACACCATTGGAAAAAATGTGTATCGCATCTGCATGTGTGCAGCTCCCTTTCTTCTTGATTGCATGTTACATTTCTTACACATACACATACAAGGTTATTGTGACTGATCAAATAAGAATTGACCCTTTGCAATGCCCCGCCCCTTTGTGATAATCTGTCAACCTGTTAAAGTAAGCATGGAGCCCACACTGTAACTAGCTGCACTCCCTGAAGAAATATGATCATATTTTTGGACAAATGAAACAGTGATTCCAGAGAGAAGCAGACTACAGTCTGTGTTTAAAGAATATATCCAGGATGTCAAACTGACTCAGCAGCAACAACAGGTTAAAAAGACAAAGATAGTTAGAAGCTAAAGC
>JAPZEB010000012.1:9121254-9132083 GCA_029783705.1 Chaetodon striatus
TGTAGGGTTAGCTAGCTAGCTACTGAAGATATAGCCTACTGAATGTATACACATGCTGCTTTTGCTTTGTAATGATTGTAACAGTGAAACAAAGACCGACCCTGCTGTACAGGAACCAGTGAAGGGAAGCAGGGAAACAAACACTGTTCATCTGCACACACTGTGATGCCACACAGCTGGTTCAATATCAGCAAAGTTTCCCTTTATACTCATTGTCTTCTGTGTGGATCAGCAGTGATGTGGTGGTTCACTTTGACACTGTGATCTGTAGTCTATAGTTGGGCTTCAGCTTCTAACTATCTTTGTCTTTTTAACCTGTTGTTGCTGCTGAGTCAGTTTGACATCTTGGATATATCCTTCAAACATAGACTGTAGACCCCTCTGTCTGCTTCTCTCTGAAGCCATTTTCCAAAACTGTGATAATATTTTTTCTGGGAGTGCAGTTAGTGCAGAGTGGGCTCCATGCTCGCTCCAACAGCTCAACGGCCAATCACAAAGGGGCGGGGCTTAGCAAAGGGTCAGTTGCTAGCCAGTCACTTTAGTAAGTCCTTAACTTTTTAGATAGCCTCATATTAGGCCAAAATTTCACTTTGTATCAAACATCTGCGAAACAAATTACATTCCCATCAGCCTCAACACTGCTAACACAGTAAACTAATATGGTGTCCATGGTAAACATCATTGGTCAGCGCTGTCTGTGAGCATTTTACCATCTAGTGCAAAGCACTATTGTGCCTAAGTACAGCCTCATGGAGCTGCAAACATGGCTGCAGATTCTTCCACCATGTCTTAAATACACACTATGTACTAAATCTAATTATGTGTCAGGCCCTGTAAGTGACAAAGTGAGGTGCACTCAAAGAGAACAGGATGCATAGGGCGGCATGACATGGGGTAAATATGCGAAAAATGTTGCTGACATATGAAGTAGGCGTGGACGTTTCCATTTCAGTGGTGGTGTGTGGCTGCTGAGACCCATCAACTCATCAGTCTGTATACTCTCCTTTCTGCCGACCTTTAACTAACTAGCTACTAGCTAGCAAGCTCGTGGTTTTTCAAACATAAACATCAGTAAACATCGAGGGAAAGATGGAGAAGAATGGGCACCCACTTAGCATCCTGCTAGCCATTGTACAAGTGCTCAAAATTAAACTGGGCGACCTCTGTGCCTCACTAGTTTCCAGCTGGACATCAGGAGCTCCTGGACAGCACCATTTAACCAGGTGACTCTTTGTCTAAATGCCAATCGGATAGAGCAGAGGACTCTGGCAAGAGAAGGAGAGGAGGTGTGTGTGTTACAGTGAAAAAGGACTGGTGTCTCGTTGGGAATGAGCGGTGCTGTCCCATTACTGCAGTGGATCACTGCTACACACCATTCAGAGACAGCTGCAGAGCGGAGTCGCTAACCGTGTTAGGATGTGTGGACGATTTAATCATTCCACAACCAGAAACCATGGATTACCATAACCATCTGGAAACATGGACAATTATAAAGCAGCAGCCAACAATGTCAAGAAACGATTAGATTACAGCGCACAAGTTAAAGGAGCTGATGGGATCATGTTACACTGGAGTTGTACCTTGTATAACTCCACATGACAAATAATTGATTCATTGATTGTATATCAGAATTACAAAATGACTTGCAGTAAATAAACAGATATTAAAGTGTACTCAGCTCTTGACTCAGACTTAAACAGTACTGATACTTGTGCCACGTTACCTCTCCTGTATTTTAGTCACCAGTGTCTCTCTGGCATACACACCTCCGTCTGCGCTCATCTTATCACACTCTCCTTCAACCATGCAGAGTAATACAGCAGCACTAGTCTGATACACCTGACCTGCATGTGTGCAGATTCTGACCAATTAGACAATGCCTAAAGGCGGAGACCCTATCTGACTGACCAGACAGTCAACAGCACGGTGTGTATCAGACAAAACAGCACCACAGACAAAATGTAATTTTATATATTGTCCCATATTCAAAGTGCAAACTGACATCACACTGAAGATTTTTTTTAAAGCCCCACAACGTACAGTATGGCTGTTTTTTCATCTTTACACTGTTCTCAAACTCTTCTCCCACAATGCAGTACACAAAGGAAACGGACAAGATGTTCTGATACAACAATTTGCTACTCATGAAAAAGCTACTCGCCCAATATAGAAACAGGCACACAGGCAATTGCTGTTATTATCTTATAACATAAACTCATACACTTGTTCACTGGTCTTAAAGCTAAAGTACATTTGCTGATTTTATCATTAGACTCAAGAGCTCCATTAATGGATGTAAAAACAGACAGGAACTAGGAATAAACCTGCAGACTGCCTGCAAGTGCAGACTGTTCCCTAAATATGACATTAAAAGCAGACGTTGTTCTCCATGAAAAGAGGTTTGAGTCACAAATAACTTTTTTTGACGTCCTTTGGTGACCAGAATACAACTATTGCAACAACTGTCCTTTGTTTCACAGTCGCATGGAGCTCACATAAAAACAGAATCACATTTTACAAAAGCAGTGATTAGAAAAAATATCTGTGCTTCAACAGAAGCATTCAGTGAATAAATAAAAATAAAATAAAAAAAGTACACAGCATCACCATGCAAACACTTAGCTCCTATTATAACATTGTTGCCTGGCTGGAAACTGACTGGCTTTTTTTCTGCTTTTGTTGTTGAAACCTCTCAGGACACCTCTCATTCTGCTGTTGCACTTCCCTTCTTTGCTGAGCGTGTGAAAATAGCAGGAGCCGGTGGCAGGAGGGAGTTGTTTTAAAAAGCACAAGCTGAGACCCAGAAATCCAGGTGAGGAAATGTTGAGGCACTGAGGCACTGATCGAGAGTCGGTTCGTGGTATGGATTATTTATTGCTGCTTTAAATCAAATTTATCTTTGTTAATACTTAGAGAAAGCGTTAAAACGGCTGAGATTAATTTCAGATTTTTATATCACCTACCTCATTTAAATGTGGCGAATATCTCACAGAGAGCAATGGAGCCGCAGCTGCAATCCACATTGGGATAGTTTCACAAAAGAATCCAATGTAGATAAAATCATCATTGTTAAAAGATTATGTTTAGGTGTCTGAAACTGTTGCTGATCCCTTCACAGCTGTACATTGCTAAGCCTCCATGTCTGTACTCCTGCCTGCTTCTCCAAACTGGGGGCGTCCTGACTGACATCTACTGCATGTAATACACTAACTACTGATAAGTACCTTATACAACCTCACTTCAAAAACTCCGAGCTATCCCATAAGTCCTTTGAATTGACTGAAGTTAACTTTACATATTTTTTTTAATCACAAATTTTATTTTCATGTCCTCATACTTCAAAAATAAGTATTTTTCAGGGCTAACAGCAATTAGGCCATATAGCCAGTGTGTGAGAAGCATAAATAGAGAGAAGATTTAAATGAGAGATGTGACAGAGCAAAACGATGGAGCAGGATGTGAGTTAAAATAGTAAACTGGAGCTGTGTTGGAGTAGCAATTACAGAGTGTGTGTAACAAATGAAACGACAAAGTGGACAATGCGTATTTGGGGAAGATCCAGATTTGTCTTTTCCCATGAGGAACTCTACATCAACTAAGTTTGCGTGGACTTTGCTAAGAAGTAGGTCAAGTCTAGATAGAGGTGAACTCAATGCCTGAAGCTGTTAAAAATCATGATTTATTGCGAGCCATTCAAACCCCCTCACCCAGCGGCGACACCGTGGATGACACTGTAGGTAAATGTGATGCATAGGCTAAAAAAGAATTTGTCTTTTATAAGCAGAGAAGGGTGTCTGGTCACGGAGAGGATGGAGCTCATACAGTAATATATCTACACAGAGTGCACGAGAGGCACAAGAGGAAATTGCTCCTCGTTTTTAATGTAGTTCCACTTTCCAGGCAAATAGTCGGCGGGTGCTCCTAATATGACCACTCACATTTCAACAGATGTGGTCAACACTGAGCGGCGCTGGCTTTGATTATTCTCACATGACTTTGTTCCTCCCGTCTGACAGAATTAATGACCAATATGGAATCTGCTTTTCCATTGAGGCAGGTTGGCAACAAACCACAGATTATGAGCTACCAGGGAATGTTTATCTCTAACAGACTCACTTTTCTACCACAGAAACTATAATTTCACTGGATTGATTGGGCCGTTAAACCTTCCATTGAGATTAATATTAAATCCACATATTTTCTGGACCAGGAGACTGCTGTAGCCATAAATAAAACTCCACTTTCAATGGCTTTGCATAAACACTCTTGCAGCCAAAAAGTGTTGATTCAGATTTTTTGCTTGTAGCTCATCTCATATTCTGAACCCTTAAAGGGACAGTTCAGCCCAAAATCAAAAACACATGTTTTTCCTCTCACCTGTAGTGCTGTTTATCAGTCTAGATTGTTTTGGTGTGAGTTGCAGAGTGTTGGAGATATTGACCATAGAGATGTCTGCCTTCTTTTGAAACTAATAAAACTACATAGCACTCAGCTTGTGGTGCTTCATGGGTAAAAAAAAATATGTGTGTACATATATTGGAAAAACTCAACAGCAGTATCTCTCAAGATAATCCACAGAGCTTGTAAACTGTTTCATGTAGGAACTATTTTCTCTCTACAAAACTATACCTGCCAACTACGTCACTGCACAGAAGAGAGCGTACAACTACTCATGAACGAGAGGCTCGTTCTTGTGACAGCACAGGATGTTAACATTAATGGCGTCCTCCTCTGCTGAAATGTAATGTTAGCTAGCTCAGTGATGCTAGGTGAGCTAGCAGCGGATGCACGCTTCCAAATGCGCAGTGATATGGTTTGCTCAATTGTTTGTAAAAAAAAAAAAAAAAGTATATATACAGCAAAAAAAAAAGTTTGGTTTAACTTTATTTTTTTACCCTAAGAGGACAACATGATTGTTTCCAGTAAATGTCTCAGTACAGTAAGATGTGATCATCCTCACACACATGCCTTATAAGAGATAGAGAGTTTTCCTTCAGATGTACTGAACTGATCCCTGTAGAATCTACATTCAAAGCATCATCAGAGGTTTTATGTTTATCATGCTTTAATAACTTTGTTTAGAGAGATGGTGCGTCCTGGAATATTAGCTCCCAAAATGTGAGTCAGAGGGATAATGTTACAGCTCAGCAGAGGAGGACCTCATTAATGTTTACATCTCGCACGTCTCTTGTCTCTGAGTAGATGCATGTTTCCTTCTGCGCAGTCAAAGGGTTAGTTGTTGTTCGGAAGAGAGAAAACAGTTGCACATAAAATTTCGCACAACAAGGTCATCTAGTTCATCAAGTTCCATTTTATTTGAGAGAAGCACACATTTCTATAACCAGTGTCTCCAACACTCTGCAACTCACACCTAAACAATCTACACTGATGTGCAGCAATACAAGTGGAAAATATTTTTTTGATTTTGGGGTGAACTGTCCCTTTAAGTTTCAAATCACAGCTGAAGTTTTCATGACTTACGTTTTCTCTTTTAAATCGTGCCTTTAGTTTAATGTTGTGTGTATGTGATATTCTCAGTGTAATCAACCCCCCAATACTCCACCAGTGGCCTGTGGTTTCATGACCTCCTCTTAAGGACGCAGCTCCACTGCCGCACAACGAGCTGAGAAAAGTGACAGCTTAAGCTTTTCTTTTTCTACATTAATTTGATTTCAATGCAAGTGTCAAACATAAAGCTGATATAGCTGTTGGGAATCACAATTTATACAGTATTTTTCCCCCCAATGCAGCAAGAAAAATATGACACCACTGCTTTTTGCCTCAAGGTAAATTTTAAATTCACCACTGGGTCTAAACAAAGTCTCCAAAACGCAAAACTAAATGTATGTGTAACAACCTGTGACAAACACTATTAGTCACAAAGTCCCTCTGATGTCGAGGGTCTGATACAGCGTCTCATCAGACCTCGTAATCACTCGGAGTTTTAAGTCTTGATGAGTGCACAAAGGCACAAAGTGCCTCTTTCCTGCTCCCTTCATTTGTCGCCTCAAGGCCTCACACTGTGCTCTTACGATCATGGCAACAAAAAAAATACAGAAATAAAAGATCCGAACGTCAATGTTTCTATTTCCTCTCACATGGGAGGAAATACTGAACAAAACAAAGAGAATGCTGGGTAAAGGATAATGGCTTATGAAACCAGATATCCTGCACCAATCAAAAGCCAATACAAACAGCTGATTAGGCTATAAGCTGAGGTGCTGAGACCAAAATGAGAAATTCACTGTGGAGGTAATGGCTCTCTCACCGTAACCACGCTGTATCTTTCATCAAGATCTTAACCACACCGGTCCTCACTGATGTGTCAATTAAGTGTGAGGAATACGAGGGTGCAGTCTGGTTTCTGCGTTTCTACAGCGGAGCCGAATGCAATGCTCATAAAAGTGACATATTTCAGCCTCCTAATTATCAACCACCATCTGCATGGTGTCAGAGGGATCATGATGATTTGTTTGGAGAATCCTAAACAATGAGCTCTGACAAACAAACTGTGGCTCCGGGAAAACCAATAATATATTTTAGATCTGTATTGGGGGTTAAAAGTTTGGCTACTGCATTAATAAGGTGTTAAAATAACAGTGAAGATGATATCCATGTGAAAATAAGTTACGCACACGACACGTGAAGGGTGCTGTTGTCAGAGGCTAATTTACAGGAAGTGGCTGGATGGTAACATGTCTGCAGTCATTAAGCAACATTATGACACATTTCGAGGCATGTTCCTGGTTTTGGTTTCCAATCAGCTCCTGAGGAAAATATCTGGCTCCTATCTAGCACTAAATGCCAACTAAAACAGTGACATGAAGAAGATGCTCTGTAGAGCTGAAGAGAACTGCAGAGTCGGGTGGGCTCCAGCATCGGGTACTTAGGAATACTTAAGGTAAGATTTTCAACAACGTCAAAAATACAGATACTCCTCTTTCTGTTGAATATGCTCATGATGTACTGAGGTGATGCAGTGCACAGCATACACTATCAGAGGTCAGTCTCTACTGGTGGAACAGGCAGCTGAGCTGATGGTGACTTGGTGACTGTGAGTGGTGGGGATAACGTTACAGGACTGTAATCAGCTGGCCAGCAATGGCAGAGAGGAGCCTGGGGAAAAACAGCATATTTCGACATCTAACTCAGTGAATCGTGACTTTATTTTAACCAAACCAGAGTTGTGGATTGTTGGGACAATGGAAAACCTACCCAGGATGATTCTTGTGAGGTTTATTTTGTTTCTGTCGAGTTTGAATGAAATGTGTTTTACGATGCCTTAAAAAGGCAGTTAAGCTCGGCTTAGTTTAGTGAAATAGAAAAACTTAAATTCTGAAGGTGTACGGTTGTATTTTTCTGTTAAATAAGGACAATAAGTGTCACCTGTCTTTACATCTGGTGAGTGTATTTTGTTTATTAAACTGAAAATACTTAGAGAATAAATGGATGACAGTGAGCTTGTGGCTTGAACACACATGAATATATCAGCAATTGCTGGTTGTTAGGCTGACGATGGCCGGTTAGATAAATGTAAACAAATCATCCAACCCTGCGCTGTAGGCCTGACCCTTGCTTCCCAACCTTTTTCCTTGAGGGACCCCTTTTCTATCATTATATGATTAGTGCAGAGAGTGAAGCTGAAGCCTGTAGGTGATTATCTTAGCTTAGCTTAGCTTAGCATAAGGACTGGAAACATTGGGAAACAGCTACACAGTTAGCCTGGCTCTCTCCAAAGGTTAAAAATATGTGTACCAGCCCTTTAAAGGTCAGTAAATAAAACAATGCATCTTATTTGTTTAATATGTACACATACAGACTGGTAACATTATCATTTTGGGTTTTAGAGTTAAGTGCAGGAGCTCTACCATCCGTCGACCCCATCTTTGTATTGTTTCCACTGGTTATCTTGCAACCTAACTGTGATGACAGCACTCCAGGAATACACAGCATCCAACTGTTGTTCATTAATAAAAACACTTTTTTTTTTTTTAAATTCAGATTTTTTTTTTTACAATTCTGTTTGTGCACAGATTACACAAACTTCCCCTTCTGTATGCTAAGCTAAGCTAATCACCTTCAGGCTCTAGCTCCGTTTAGGCACAGACCTGATAGTAGTATTAATCTTTTCATCTGTCTCAGAGAGTGAACAGGCACGTTTCCCAAACTATTCCTTTAATACGATAATACTAGTGCTTCTACACAGAGGCAAAAGCAGAACTAAAAGAAGAAACACAAATAAAGATGTGTATCTGCTGTTGGTGAATTCTAAATCAGTCCCATTGTCCATGTTCAGCTTCCCATACCCCTAAAAATAAAGTTCAGGGCAACGATATTCGGCATTTCAAAAGATCCTGGGCCAAATTCTCGAGGATTGCAAAAGAGTCCAAAGAGGACTCTGAAAGGATTCAAAAACATGCACTCAGAAAGCCAAACACATCTCGCAGAGCTGTTGAGAGCACTCAAAGAAATGAGTCCAGGGAACTGCTCTGCATATGTGTGAAAGTTTAGACAGCATAGAAAATCACTGCAGCTCACTCTTATATGGTGTGACAACCTACACGTTTTCCTGGCACTCTGTCTGGTTTCGGTCTGAAAATTGCACTGCCAATAGATATTACCTTCTAAAGACCTGTTTAAGAGGTAGTACAGGGAATACGTGTCAAGGAGGCACAGAAGTGTCTGTTCTGAGGCCAAAGAAAATAGATGTTTTCCATTCCTGTTTTTCCTGGAGTTCTTCCTTCCTGTCTCTTCCTGCCTCTACAACATACTCTCTATCTGCTGGGATCTGACACGTCCGACCTGCTGACTGATACGGTAATTGAAGGACAGGTGATAAACTGCATGTCAGCCTTCCAGTACGACATGAAGTGCTGATAGGAGAATAGATTAAACCAGGTGTGGAAAACAGCCAGTAGTCTGGAAGCATCCTAAATGTCCACTTAGAGCTTATAAATTACTCACTACCCACATGGAAACTGTCTGTAAACAGATTAGAGAATCGATGCTGTTCGTGTCTGAATGTTTTACCCTGTCATCCTGATTGGAAAAAGAAAAAAAAAACCTCAAGATATTTCATCTGTTTTCTTAGCTTAAAAGTAAACTCTACACATTTCTCAAAGCAGCAGAAAAGAAATTTAACATTAAACTACAGACCCAATAACTGAGTTATTATTTAAAGGTCCTAACCAATGGAAGAACAGCAGGCAATCACTTTAACATGCACAAACCAGCCTTGAGGCCCCAAAAGCTCCATGTTCACTGTGTGCTCGTTGGTTTGTGATAATTTAAAGATCCCCTCCAGACATGAGTTTTTTCAAGACATATTAAAATACTGTGCTTGGAATAATAACTTGTCTCCGATATGGTTTTTCTACAAAAAAACATTACTTTTTCTCCCTCGGTGAGAATCTATGAATATGCAAATATTTTTAATTAAAAAAGTTTAACTGCTGGACTCACAGTGTTTTTCTACCTCACTGAAAAGTCCACTCTCAGTTTATGTACACTGGAGGTTTCATGTCTCACATCCAGGGGTGGGCTCGTTACCCTTTTCAAAAGTAATATTACTCCCTGCCGATAGTAATTCATTACACTTCTTGTTACATTACTTTTCTGTTATGCCCCATAAAATTTGTAATTATGTATCTCCCCAAAACTCAGATGTGTGCCTCGGTGTGAATGTCAGAGTAATCATCATTAAGTGTAGCTAAGGCTAAATAGTTCATATTTACCTGAGGGGTTTTCAGTTGCCTGTGATTGGTATTTTCCCAAGACTGCCCAAAAGATGGAGAGTCACTCGTGGAGCGACGCTTCATCCACCACATATTCAGCCACAAGCTTCATTATGTCTTTGTAGCTGCGGCTGTCCACAATTAAAATCCAGCTGTGGTTGTTTAGCCAGCGCAGGGCTACAGCTTACCTCTGCAGCCGAGGAGGGCTCACCTTTGGTGGGGTGTATTTCCTGGAGCTTCACATTGTTGTGTTGTCGGGTATAGAAGGCGAGGTGTTTCAGTTACAGGTTTGGGGGCGTGTTTTTTGCAGTGGAAAGAGTTTTGGTACTGCTACCTGCAGCAACAGTGTTCTTGTCATTTTTACTCCAGACAAAATAAAATAATGGGAATATTTCCAGCTGCTAAGTTTAGTGTTTCCAACTAGCTTGCTACTTTATGACATGCACGCCCAGCACAGCAATTACTGAAATGAGTCCGCTGATGCGATTGTAGTATTTGAACTCAGTAGTGATGTGATAACAAAAGTAACGTTGTAACAAGATGTTTGGTTTTACTTTAATATTATTAGTTACATTTATTAGTAATTAGTTACACTACTTGTTACTGGAAAAGGTAATGTTATTACTGTGATGTGTTACTGCCCAAGACTGTTCACATCACACTTGGGTAAGATGCTTAGTAGACCACGACTGGCACACGGCAACAACATATAAGGTTACGATTAGAAAAAGATCTTTTTGTTCCACCATCTATTCTAACACAGTAATATTTAGTCAATCCAATAACAACACAACAAAAACGTAAGTACTAAGCAAAAGAAAAACAATACAAAACCGAGACAGGACTAAGACAAGACCAATACCGCAAACCACATCAGTACCCAGAACAAGACAAAGAATTAAAAAAAAGTCATAAAATTAAATTACAAAAATACGTAGATATGCCTGTATGATGATCAAATGACATCAAATACCAAAACATAATGTGATGGCTGCTGGTCGGCCTGCCACATCACAATTTAATGTCCCTAAAATTCATGATCAATCATTCAGGACTATCTGGAAAGCCCAGCTCTCACATATACTCAAAAAAGGG
>JAPZEB010000012.1:9154146-9166147 GCA_029783705.1 Chaetodon striatus
GATCTCAATGACACAAGTGTCACAAGTCTTCTTAATTAAATTATTTTTCACAGCCATCTCCGTGTCTTATCATATCAACACCATGCTGCTCTATTTGTGGTCTAAAATATCACAGTGACCCAAATATAGCACGAGACAGTGTTTTTTATGTTCTTCATCAACCCTTGCCCGACCTCGACCTGACCAGATGACATAGCTAACCCTTCGGCCAATAAACCAGAACATGCCAGTGGTGTCATCTTTCCATGCGAGGGACCCAGTAAGCCACTTAAGTGGCTGGTGAAAATGTATGTATGCTTAAGCCTTAAGCACTTATGATTGTATGACATGTAGAAACATGTAAACTACTGGTGTGTCCCTGTATTGGGTTCCATAATAACATATCATGTATTTCTGAGTAACATAACGTCATCACTTTCAAAGCAGAACAAATAATGGCTCTTTAGTAACAAAAAAAAACAAAACAAAAAAAAACTTGCAATGCAATGACTTTACATTCACTCTGCGTCCTGTCTGACTTACAGAACCATGGCCACCCACTAGAAAATGATACCTTTGGCATATTTATTTAAGTGAGACAGATTTATGGTTGTTGTTGTTTGCTGAAGGCAAAGTTCACCAGATTTACCTTTGGGACAAGAAGGTCATACAACCAAACCACATTTCATGGAGGTTTGTCATACTTCATACTACTGTCATCTCTTTTAGATAGAAATTTGTCTGGAGGTCATTTTGCCAACATCTACTGGAGACAAATACTGAGAGAAACAAAAACAAAACTTACTGTTACCTACGTTTTCCATCATGATTCATACATAAATGTGTATAAGAGAGAGTTCCATTGTTCCCAAGCATCACTGACTGTGTGTGTATTTCTGGTAAGCATGTATTTGTTGCAGGTATTAACACTTGTCGATAGTCTTGATCAGGTTTCAGATGTTCATAGGAACATGGACTCATAACAGCTGACTCCGTGCTTGGCTCTACACCCAATGGGGGGGTGACAATTTGAAGCACCTACACATCATGTCTTTATTTAAGCCTCTAAGGACAGTGGCTGGCAAAGTTTACGGCGCGTCCTAAAATAATACAACTCGCAACATGACATGCAACTGGGATACCAGAGTCTGTAATAAAAGACAACGGGAGAAAGCATTCCAGCGCTGCAGCCTTGAACCTTGATTTAGATGTCTCTGTATCCATCTTTGGGTTTTATTCCAAGCCAAATACAGAATAACATGTCCTCAGATGACCTATTGTTCATATGATACTTGGAATTATAGTGTGTTTGCTATGATGAGTGTTTCCGAATGGCTGCCTTAAAGAGGCCCTGGATATCAAACTTCATCCAGTGAACGTCATCATTATATATTTCCACTCCAGTTTGTCAAATCAATATCAGCCATTTAGAGGTTCCTTCTTTTGTTAATTGAAGTTGGCAGGATGGTAATGAATATGTCCCAGTCGTCGGAACGTATCACTTCCACTAAACATAATTACAGGAAATCATCTTTACAAGACAGCATTCTGACAACATCCCTGCACACAAACAAATGTTGATTTCAGTGACAACATCCACCTGACTGTTTTGACAGGTTTGATGTTAATGTACCTTCCTTGATTTTTTTTCTGTGTCATTTGCAATAAAGATGTTCTGAATGTGTTTAGACGAGCAGGTGCATCATTAATCATATGTCTAAAGTCTTAGAGGCTGCATTCGATGTGTATACACTATGAAGATCATGTCAAATTTTCCCAGAAAAACAGAAACAACAGGATTTTGTTCACAGTGAGTCTTTATTTTCAGAAAGAACAACTGAAGTCAGGACTTGAAGAGTTAAACAATCCAGTCAACAGCACACTTACACTTAGAAGCCCTAATCAAATCCTAAACTTGTGAACTCCGATATATCTAAATTTCAGGCTTGTAAACAAACGTCATCTTCATTCATGTGTTACTACATCTGGTTCATGGGAACAAATGATTCTTTAAGAGGTATTTAACCTGCTCTCTGACCCACCCTTCACTGTGCCCCCTCTGTGCCTCACCGCCCACCCAACCTCCAATGTCTTTGGAGTCACCACGAATACAAAAAAGCCTAAACAGCTTTTGGCAGTTGCTTGGTCTAGTCAGTAGAGGAGCATCAAGCGTAGACTTGCACGCTGCTGGAAGGATCTATTACATTGAAAAAATTAGGAGAAGGCACAGTGTGACCAGACTGCTGCCTGAAAGGGAACAGAGCTGAGAGCACTGAGGACTGTGAGCAGGTAGGTGGCCCTCAAATGGAGGCAGGCTGAATGAGGAAATATTCTGAGCAGAGAGCAGAAATGGATTACAGACAGCCTATTTTTTCTGTAAGTCAGGCCCTGCGAACATAATCAGGATAAATACAAAGTCACCGTTTGCATCAGAGAGACGTCAGCTTTTTGCGAGCAGGTGCACAAATAGGTGCAGGAAACCAAACTAAGTAGTACAGGCTGTGTGTAATGAATACACGCCTCTATTTTCCTCTACAAAGAGCTGAACTTGCTGTGTGCTTAAAGAGCAATAAAGTGACTAGGAGTATAATTTAATGTGCTATCTAATTTCAGTTGCTCAAATTACAGAGTATGTTAATAATTCTGATATTCATTAAATGTTGTACAGGATTTAGTTACACAGAGGACACAGAAATTTGGTGTCGCTGCATGAAATCGCTTTAGTAAGGCATGCAGGCTCCTCAGTTTGAATTTCACGGCTTTAAATCTGGGAAGCTGGATCACAGCAGTGAGGTCAGAGCTGTGAGGTTGTTGGGTGATGATGACTAACTTTAGATGGAGGTATCAAATCGATATGTAGCCTGAGATTCAGGGAGCTGCGTGCAGGCTGTGGGTTGTATTTTGGCAGAAAATAGGATTTCTTTTCACATGAAAAGAAACATGCAGGACTTGTGGTTGATACTATTCGCACTGTAGTCGTTCTCTCTGTGCTTGTGCCTCACATCGTGCACATGCAGAATGTGTTTCTGTAAAAAGCAATTATCTTCAATGTGGTTACGCTTCGTAGATCTGAAAGAACACCATCAATTTAGGAGATAAGACTAAAAAGTAACAGAGAATAAACACGGACTGATCAAAACATGCCGCCACACACAACATGCATCAGCTTAAGCACTTCTTACATGTTCTGAACAACATACATGCATCAGCGTGTCAGCCCGCTTACAGCAATTGAACAAATGAGCAAATCCCCTGGGAAGTTCAAATAGCACCATTAGCGCTCCTTTGACACCAAAAGGCCTTGTCGTCAGGCCAAGCTTCATGTGAGTTACACAGCTGAAGCCACTTTCTGCCTCGTACGCCGCAGCCAGTGACGTGTGGAGAAATGCAGTGAGGGACATTTGAGAAGCTACCAGATGCCATTTCAAGAGTATGCGGTCAGCGGTGCAGTCATCTGCAGTGGGTGACTGAATCCCTGAGACATGTCACGTACATCTGAGACATTAGGCAGAATTTGTTTGTCTGCTGTGCAGCCTCTCCAGTTTCTTTTTTTTCTTGCATACTTCAAAGGACTCTGCAGGCGTCTCCTAATGACTGTCACTGTTTTTCATGTTGTTAATTCGAAAAGAGGTCAGCTTTAAGTGATGGCAAGGGATGTGGTGTTTTACACATGCAAACATCACAGAATACACAGGGAAGGAAACTCACAAAACCTCTCGCATCATTTTGTGTATGTCAGCGTTGAATCAGCCAGAATTAGCTTCAAGACAAAGTGTCAAAATACTATGGAAGAAAATAATTACAGGCAGCCTTTTAATTAAGTTACAAACATCATAGTCAGTTAACATCTATCAGGCTTATGTAAACATAATTTTCTCCTTTATGACTGTGTGTGCAGAACATAACAGAGAGATATATAAACATGATGAAAACAGCAAATATTAATTTATAAATTGACTGAGGATGACCTTAAACAACAGCAAAACTATATTAAAACATCCATTTACAAACTCTCACACAACACGTGCAGTATAGTCCAAGTCTCATTTATCCAGTCGCATGCTCAGTACTTCCCAACCACGTGCATTTTCACCAAAAAACCTGAGTTTTGGAGTGTGGCTTGGAAGAGAGTATAAATAAGTTTCACTTTCAGTTCAGTTTTAAATAAGGTTTTAGTGAAAAAATGCATGTGGGAAGACGTAGTTTTGCTGCTGCAAAATGTGGTTTCCCGTGGAGGCATGCGAGAAAAAGTTTTCTTCACATATTCACAGTAACACAGCGTGACTAACTGATGTACAAACGGTCACTTTGTGGGCGAAGTATGTCTTTAAGAGTAAAACTCTGAGGGTTAAAGCTGGATTTACTGTCTTTCTGCTCCAGCCGTCCAACTTTTCTGATAGCCTGTCTCTAATTTTAATTTTGGTGACCTGTTATGTTGCCCTGCAGTGACAGCCAGCCTGCTGACATAGAGGTTAAATGTAATGTGTTAAGAAGAAAAGCAACAGAAGTGTTTACTGTAATGCAGCCTGAAGCTGCAATCTTTAAAATCTGAGAGATGGTGGCTGAGAGAGATGCTCAGGATCTACTGACAGTCATTTGGTCTACAGCCTCCCCTCCCCCACAAGTCAGATTTCATTTAATCAGATGAGAGATCTCAGCCAAACAAACTATAAATGTAATGAGCTACAGCAGCAAAATGAGTGAGTGAGTGATAGGGAAAGAGGAGTGGGTTTCCTTTAATGCAAAAGGCCGCCTGCCAAAATGTCTCCTGTTGCAGGCTGTTTTGCTTTTACCATATGTGTTGTGTAGTTCGTTTTCAAGATCCTGCAACAGCCAAGATCGCTGCCGGAGCCCAGCGCCGTTCTGAACATATGCTGGGGCACGAGTACGACTAAAAATAAAACACTTACTTTCCAAGACAGCAGGTTTTATTTCCAGTGGGACATCAGGACAGACTGTAAATTTTTAAAATTGGAGGTGAACTATTTGGAATTCAGCTTTCACTAAAAATTATGATGCAAGTCAAAAACAGAAGCCCTCACTTTAAAAAAAGCCAGACTCATATTTCAAAACGACAGTTTGGCTTTCAGACAACATTCTGTTTGTTTAAAGAGGACCTATTATGGTATCCTCATTTTCAGGCTCATGCCTGTATTTCTGGTTTACACACTGTTTGTCCATGAACACATGTATTCACCCTCTGTCTGACACGCTCCATTTCAGCCCCTGCCCCTTTACGATCCCCTCCAAAAAAGCCCAGTCTGCTTTGATTGGTCAAAGTTTCTGTGTCTCACTGCAGCCAGGGAATGACTCTGACGGAGAACAGCCGTACCTTTAAAGTTTCCAAAAACAGCCAGCCATGTTCCAGTGGGAATCTGATCCGAACGCAAGGGAAAAATGTACAACATTGGCAACCACGACTACATGTTTCTCTGACGTTAGCATGTAGCTACAAGTGGCAGTGTAGGCTACGCAGTGTAAACACTAGCAGTTGCCTTTCTGGAGCAGATGACCATATGGAGTAATCCACGTACCACGACGTCATACAGTAGCCAGAGTAGAAACTAAATTTTCAGAATGTTTTTTTGCACACAAGGATTACTTCTACATACTTGTACCTGATAATCTGAAACTTAAGCCATGTTTACGATGAATATCCGACACATCAACTATGGAAAAGCATCACAGGTTCCCTTTAAAGCCCCTGAAAATGACGTTTCTCAAACAGTTTGTTGTTCTGAGCAATTGGGTCTGACCTGATCACAAGTTAGCCGATCATTTGAGTTAAACACTTAATGTAAGAGAGAAACAGAAAATGTGAAACAAAGTCTTCAGTGGCTTTAAAGGTTTAGAGAAGTCAGAGCAGTGTGAGCGCACATGCTGTTGGAAAAATGTAAAACTGTGTAGTAAACCATGCAGCAGGCAACAGTAGGTTTGTAGCTATCGCAGCTAGACAGACACGATAATGTAATTTGAAGAATCATGCAATCATGCTAGTTACTCGGAGTCGTTCAAGCACAATAGCAAGCGTTAATCAAACACGTGATCACCGGTGTTTTCAGGTATCAGGGGAAAGACTTGTGAGGTCATCCAAGTAAACGCAAAAGCACAATGTCGTTCACACTGAGCTCTACAAGCAGCACACAAAAAGTACTCACCTCCTCATGTCAACATTTTCTGAAAATCTTTGTTCAGCTGCAAAGTAATAACGAAATAATATTAATCCCCCATACGTAACCACTCCTCCTTTAAGTCCCTGTCCAATAAGAGGGTTAAGACCCCTTCACTTGAGAGTCATTAGGTCAGATTTTACAAGAACAAAAAATAGTAATGACATAAAGTGATGCATGTGACCTTTCAAAACAGAGACGAGACATGACTCATGTAAAGGTTAAACAAGTTTCATGCGAGCCAACTGTACTGTAAGGGTCACATAACACCTGATGTTTTTGTGTAAAAGTCCTCTGGTATCTTTACTAAACTCCTCTCAGACTGAGTGGTAAAAATTAGTTTTTATATTGATGCAGATATATATTTCATTCAAGAGAAGGGAGGACTGCAGGTGTGGTAAAAAAAAAACGAGGGGGAAAGTTGCATGCCGTGTCTTTTGGCTATTTTATCTACAGCCTGTGTACAGGTAATCTAAAACTTGTTTCTTCACACTAATACTTACGGATACTTTTTAAAATAGCATCATAAATCAGCTCATATTAATCAGGAGCAGGAGGCTATAGCAGTGGCAGTGTGTGAGCTTTGAAAAACAAAGCCTGACTCCCCACCCTGCTTATTCAGGGCTTCAACAAGTTCCCTACTTAATTAACACATACCTATCAAGGATTCCTGGAATAGGCATTTAGCCTGAGTGAAGGCCAACAGTTACTGTAAATGACACTGGTTGCTGCCTCTTGCTGACTGCTCAGAGTAACTGCAGTGAACTTTATAAAACACTATGTGGACAGATCAGAGCTGCTGATTTTCCTCCTAAAGTTTTACATTAATCTGACAAACTTCGAGCAGCATTTGCTCAAAGAGAATGAGAAACGGTGAAAGTACAAGCGACCCCTAAAGACTGACACCTCAAACACTTTAAGGAGAATGTCAATGATTTGCTTTTGAGCCATGTATACGGTGCTGAATATGCCCTTTTGTATCTCCTATCTGTTTTTCCTGCAGAGCCTTTTGAATCGGCAGAGCTCAAGAGGAGAGCCAAGATGTGGAAGAAGTCAAAGGTGACCGAACCAACTGCCGCTGGGCAGGCGGGTAAGTGCAGGGCGATAAGACGCCCTCTCTGGCTGGGTCGGTCAAGTGTTTGTATTGCAGCTGTGTCCGCCTGTATTACCTCTTATCCAAGGAATTATGATGAACAGGATCTACTTGACTTACACAACTAATCTTACGCAAAAATAAAGACTCCTGTGACATTGCATTCAAGGAAATAAAACTCTGCAAGACACAAACACTCCTAGGAAGCTTACCACTTTGAAGAACACATAAGAGCCGTGTCTACAAAATGCATCTTTTTTGAAGACGTGAGACACCCAAGACATCTGAAAAATGCTGCATTATGTCGAGGGCTGACCATTACCACTGAGAGAAAATGAAGATAAGCACCTCAGCTATTTCTTTTGTCAAGTGGAAGTAGTCCAAATATTATTCATGGTTTTTCCAAGAAAACTCAACAGCAAAGAACATTTTTTCGTCAAGGAGGACACAGATGCTTCTTTTCAATGGGAGCTTTATGCTACCTGGAAAAAACAAGCAGCAAGAAGTTTGAATGTAGCGGCGGCCATTTCATTCATCGAGGATGTGATTCTGAAGATGTCTGTTAAGAAAATGAACGCAGGCGTCACAGATGGCAGAAGATGAGATGCAAATAAGCCGTAATCACTGAACGAGAGCAAAAACCTTCAGAGTATCTTCACTCAGGATTACTCTGAGTATATCTGAAGAACAATGCAGCAGTCGCTAGCCGCCGCTGCAGCTGAAGAGAGAACTTGAAGAGAAATGGCGTCCTTGTGTCATAGAAGAAAGAATGAAGGCATCTTTTAAGCTAAGTTGCTTTTCCACAAAGTATTTGCAAAATATTCTCTCAAGCACCGCGCAGGAATCATCCTGAGATGTGATGAGAGCCGTGAGAACATGCCTGAGTGAGCTTGAAGTTAAGTCTAATCAGCAGTTGCACAGCACAACTATTCACTGTAACAACATATTGCTAATACTGTATTATACTGTGTCCATGACTAACCGTTTTTTGTTGTGTGATGTGTCTCTGAATTTCTTGTTCTTCCTGAGTCGTGTCTGTGTCTGTGCTGCCCATTCCTGGGGTGCACTGTATACTGTGGTGTTCTGTGTTTATTGTGTCCATAATCCTGTCGAAGTTCCAACCTGCCATGGTGCTTCTGTCAGGATTAATATTTACCTGTCCTGTTCCCTCTCCTGCTGTCACGTTGCGTGTTAAGTCGCCGGTTCAGAGGGAGCTCGACCCGACGACAAAGGTATGCGAACAAAAAAGAAATCAAATCACACAAACGACTCACCTTCTGTAAGTGCATGTCTCCATGTTGGGTGAGTTGCATGTATGATGTGCTCTTCATCACGCCTTGAAAGGTGTCATCCGAAACGGATGATTCAACTTTCAGTGTCACAACAGATTCATTTCATTGTGACGTTTTAAACACCCTCCATAGCTAAAGGCTGCTGCTAAAGGGCACTGCGGTTGATTTCGATGTGTCTACTTTGTCTTGTGATTTAAAGGAAAAATGCCACTTTTTAAACGTATGTCCAAATGCTCATAAGAATCCTGTTGGTATGTTGGCACAGTTCAGTCTCAATAAGTGAACTTGCTCTGCGGGGACATCCTCAAAGGACAGCATGATCTATCCTAATATCAAGCTAATGCGACTGGCCACCCCAGTGCCCCCTTACAATGGCATCTTCAAACTTTAAGTCCCTCTCCAGACACGTTTTAAACTTTACTGATATCTGTTTAACAAATGACAAAAACAATGGTTAAAAAAAACTCCAAAAAGGGGCTAAAAGCAGATCTACTTCTCCGTTAACGGAGAAATTTGCTTGCTGAAAGTTTTGCTTTTGCTTTCCCCCCTCTCCAACACTGCTCACACTTTGACCAGTGAACCAGCAGTGGGCATCAAGATGGCTAGTGTTAGCATTACATTAAGCATCAGAGAGATTCAGTCGTACATGTTTAAGCCTCAGGTAGACCCAGACTTAGATGAGGAGTCTGTTGTGCACCAAAAACAGCAACTAGCACACAAACCAGAATGATTAGTGTAGTAAGCGTCTGTAATTTAGCCTATGTTGTTTGCTAGCTTGTTAGTTTGTGGGCTAACCTGCAGTGGCTAAGAACAGGTTGGCTAACACTACATTAGTGTTTGTGAAACATACAAAAGTCTCCTCTATGATGGGCTTTTTGGTAGACAGTTGAAGGAAGCACCACGATCTGGTTTATATCCAAAACCTGAACACTCTGCCATGTTTGCTGTCAAAACCTTCGCTATGCTAATGCTAACTCTGCTTTCCGTACTGACAAGTCCACTCTGCCCTGGAGGTTTCAGGTGTCTTCTCCAGTGTTGTGTTGAACTCTGTTCCCTGATATGTGTTTGTATATGTGCTTCCCCATTTCGACAGCAATAGAGTGCCCCAGGGATAATGTTTTCTGTGGGCCCACGCAGAAGTTAGCGGCACACTGGTTCTCTTGTCAAAGAGCCTGTGGGGTTTTTTTTCCATTGGATTTTGGATTATTGCCAAAAATGAGCTCTAGACTCGCATATTTTGTTCAGCAAGATAGTCTTCAATAATGAACACCACTTTCATGATTATTGAAGCCTAAATTCAATCACCAGAAGTAAAAAAGCTATCGTTAGGCTATAAACAAACTACACTATGGTCGCATGAACAAACGTCACCACCATAACAAGATTTAAAAGCTGTGTTAGCCGTGGCTCTGCATGATCATATTCTGTAGTCTCATTCAGCCAGTTGATACCAAAGTGGGGTTTTTACTGACCAAAAATCCGTTCAAAAAACTTAGTGAAGGGCACAGACATCGCCCCGTTCAGTAGGTGAAGTTACGTTTCCTAGAATAGCGAAGGCATGACCGGCCCTGCTCTCCCTCCGACTGGCTAATACTCGTCTTCGTTGGTTAGGTAAAGGCCAGAGGAGTGGGATTGATTGGGGTTAGACTAAGAATGTCAGGGTTAGCCAAAGAGAGGCAGAGAAAAGCAAAGTAAAGCAGGTCATGCCTTTGCTTTCCTAGAAAATGCAAATTTTCTTTCAGTAGAGGGATGTGAAATACCTCTATCGTGAAAACTTTGCACAGATACAAGTCAATGTTGTGAACATTATTCATTTTAGGGGACACAAACAAAAGAAAAACACATTTTTGAGTGGAGGGGGACTTTAAACATAACAAACTTGTACATTTAGATCAATATTGAGCGACTGCAAACTGTATGACTTTGGTATCAGTAAAAAGACTACAAGGAAAACGTATTCGAGGCTGTACTTTCAGACGATGAGCACCGAGGCAAACTGAGTCACCCCTTTAAGTTGCGACTCTTTCTGTATTCCCTAGAGATTTTCGGCCTTTTCATGCCTGACCCTCGTGCTCTCCTCGGCTTCGCTGTGACGACCAGGAGTGTCACAGATACAAAATTGCAATTTCTATGATCCTAGCAGTTCAAAGCAGGTCTAAGAGAACCATGTGCTGTCAAGTTAACACAGAACATTGAGGTCCCAAGGTAATCAGCTGGAACGGCACCCGTGAACTCTGGGAGCCCTTAAGCCTCACCCAACTCTCGATGTCCTCTGATTTCTTGTATGCCTTTGACAATTACTCTGGGGGAATTTAGGTCAGCACCAGTACACAGTGATACTTTTGAGGAATCAAATCATTCTCTGTTAACATGGCTATGAAATGAAACAAGAAAATAATACAAGCTATTAGTTCAGATCTCAAGAATGAAATACTGCAACTATTATCAGACGAGCAACAAAATCTATTTAAACTGGGACATAAACAAATGAAGAGTTCAGCGTCAGTCACTGTACAGCCAGAAATTGGACAGCTGACCAACAGAGTACTGCAAAGTTACTGCTGTTAACAGACAACAATGGCAACCGAGGAATAAAGGAATAAATACAACATCACACAACAGTAGAAACACGTTGGTGAGTCAGCAGCAGCTTTAGAAAAGTTTATCATTCATTTGTTCACTTATTCATTTATTTGGCAAGACAAGCCAGGTGTATTTATAAAGCACCTTTCATACGCAAAGGCTTTTCAAAGAGCTTTATAAGCCATAAAGGATATGAAATAAGTAAAACACAAATATAAAAAGCTAAAAGACATTAAAAAGATGAAAGCACAGAGCAGTGAAGAGGAAAGTGCAGCACTCAAGAGGAGTGTATAAGTACTTAATATTCAGAGTTAGGAAACTGTAATGTCTTCTGTAAGGTTGTTCCAGCTCTGCGTGGCTTTGTGGTGAACACACAGTGAACGTGACGGTTCATTTAGGCACCAGTCAGAGGTGCATTTCTGTAGCTACATTTAGCACAGGATAAATATTACTGTACATGATGAATAACAAGACAAACACAACTTTCTATACTCTGCTTTCACCTCTGAAGAACTTCTTTAACCACTAATTTTTAGGAATACCTGACAGTTTATTCTCCTGAAGTCCAGCTACAACGAAGAGGTGAAACATTAACTGATTAAACATGATGCATAGGATCTTTGGTGGTATCAGAAGTACATGCTCATCCTAACAAGATATCAAGAGTCTGGTGATGTTTGTGAATGTGAATCTAATATAACTCCTATATGGTATGAACTATATATACACTCTACACACACACACACACACACACACACACACACACACACACACACACACACATATACATATATATATATATATATATATATATATATATATATATATATATAAATATATAGACACACACAAAAATATATAAAAAAATAAATATATATAAATGT
>JAPZEB010000012.1:9166341-9177657 GCA_029783705.1 Chaetodon striatus
ATATATATATATATATATATATATATGTGTGTGTGTGTATTCTTCTGTTCCAAATTTATATTCCATGTACAGTGAGACTTCTTGTTGACGGACCTATGAAATCAATGCCTGGCTTAAACACTCAGCTTTAATTGCTGTTCTACATTAATTGGCTGATCAATATTTCCATGCAAACAAATCACTTTTAACGATGTCTGCGTTATCCTCGTGACTCCACATCAGTAAAGTTCAGCTTGTTAACAGCATTGATATTCATGTAACGTTATCAGTGCTCTGCCACATACAGCACATACTGTTCCGTAGCCCCTGCCGCGAGCAATTCACCTCCAATGCGCTTCGGACTGCAAAACGCTGGGGCACCCTGCTCACTCCTCCTTACTTAAACTACATATACTATAGTTTATATTCTGCCTATTACAGGTCTTTCATGCCAAGAGATAATAATTAAAGATCCCTGGACCAGCTGAAGCCCTGCGATCAGCATTCAGTGATGCCGCCCTCGAGATTGCTATGGGTTAGTCCATATTGGTACTCTCAGGTGTTCTGGGACTTCTGCAAAGCACTTAAACCTGCTTCAGTGCCTATTTCGAGAGTGAACTGTACACGTGAGCTGAGCTGGACTCATCATTTTTACTGGGTGGACCTCGAGACACTGCAGAGGGCAGCGCTTTTGCCCCTACACAGAAAACTTCTGCCCAACTTTCCCTGTTCTGAGTGTTCACAATTTAGACTGAACTGTGCTATAAATAATCATAACGAGAACTGTAAAACTACGAATAAGAACATAGGGGGTTTGATTAATTACAGATGACAGATCACCCTCATGACTGTACATACGTCAGGAACAACTGCTGTGGCCATGACCTGCTTCTTTGGACTTATAAAAAGAGTAGCATTGTCATTAGATGCATTCATTCAGCCTCCTACAAATGTTGACAAGTCAAATCACTTTGCTACCTATATTAACATCAAAATTTCGGACAAGGCTTCACTAACCCAGCTGGCCACAACTGTCGTTAGATATTTGGACAAATTTATGTTGTGATGTCAGGTGACCAAAGCTCAATGTCAGACAAAGTCTAATACCAACATCAATTTGATGTACAATACTGATGACAGATGGCATTGATATTATGTTGATTCAAAGTTGTGTTAGGTATCAACGCCATCTCGACATAGAACAGGGGTGTCAAACTCATTTTAGTTCAAGGGCAACATGCAGCCCAATTTAATCTTAGATGGGCCAGAAAAAAGAAACATCGCACAATAACCTGAGGAACATCACCTCCAATATTTTCCCCTTTTTGTATAAAGAATTACAACTACATTCTGTTAACATTCATCCCTTCACAAAACAGATGAACAGCCTGAGATGTCTTAAGAAAAATAAGTGTAATTTTAACAGTATGTCTCAGTTTTCCCACATTCAGTCAGTCTACTTCTAACTGTCATTACATGTGCATTTATCCATACATGTCCTGATACAGATTCTTTTGAATATTTTGCACAATGTTTAATATCTTTAAACATGGTCACAGTAAGTATTCATCATTAAATCAGAGAACTGTGTTCTGGTCACGAATATAAAGCCTCTGAAGCAGAATGTCAAGGCAATGCATTGTTTAACTTGCTCCTGAGACCTGGCACCTCTTAGTCTAGTCATCTAGTGGGCCCAACTGAACCCCTTGGCAGGCCTGTTCTGGCCCACGGGTCACATGTTTGACACCCCTGATGTAGAATAACAACATGTAGCCGTAAGGTATGGAGAACAAAACCCAATGTCTTAATGTTAACAACCACACAACATATAATTCTAGTGTTGTTAGATATTTAAAATATCATCAACCAGATTTTCATTCCAACCACAGTTCAACATCTGTTCAACATTAGAGTTCACATCTTCCTGACGTCATTTTGGCAACCGGTGCCAGCTGGGAAAATTGATCCATTTACAACATTTTAAGGTGTGCACAGAATGTACGAAACTTTAGTGATGTAACTTGACTGAAATAAGAATTAGTGGACAGAGATGAACTATTTATCTTCTGGTTCATTTTTGTGTATATGACTCTAAAGCTAGAAATCAGAGCTGAAAAACAGCTTTGTAACTAAGTTTAAAGTAATCTATGAAACAAACCACATGGCTCTGACTGCAGCCACGGCAGGGTCGTTCCAGGAACACAGACATAGATCACTGATTTATGAAAGACAGGAACACTCAGTGTTATGATTGGCTTCTGGGGTATTCAGAGGCACGCATGTTCATGATCGCAATTTGAGCACACACATTATGCATTTAAAGATGCATGAAGGCTCATCCTGCTTTCAGGGAACACCAGGTGGAAATTTTCAACAAAAACGTAGGTGCTGTTAATGGTCCTGATGAAATTAATCATGTTTTTGGCGACACAAACTGGAGACTAGCTAGCAAACTAGCACCTCGTGTTTTGGCTACTAGCATCACAATATTAGCATCCATGGATGTTGAATTGTAGCTAGCTAGCTTTGTTTAGATCGAGTTAGTCCAAATAATTTTTGGTAATTATAGACTAAGGATTTGCCGCACTTTAAGGTCACAAAAAAAGACCTAAGAATCTGACGAAACCTGAGTTAAACTGCACTGACAACCAAATGAACAGCCACTGATTTCACAACCAGGACCATGCAGTCAGGAGCACGACAGGAACGCCCAGCTTTGTGCGGCTGCAATCAGACTCTACTTACATAAACAGTTTCATATATGACAAGCTGCATACGCTTTAACCAGTTTAGCCAGAGAGCACATTGAATCAACTATCTTCAATAAAACCACGATGAATTTTAAGGTAAATATGATTTATCCCATATTCTAATTAACATCAACTCAAAGTTTTCACATGTTTTCAACAGGACATAAACTTTCATGTTTATGGCACCATGACTCAACTCATTACAACACCACCTATCACCTCATTACGCATGCTACTTACATAAATTAAGTCTAATGTGGGTGCATGTTTATATGGAGATTAAACACTCATTACTAATATCACGAGAGAAGCCCATGAGGTGGGAGAGCCCAAAGTACATTATTACAGAAAACTTGGATCCTTCTTTTGCAAAGATAGTTAAAAAAAATGTGTTTTTACGCACTGGAAAATCATCGATGCATAAATTAAACAGTCACATTCCCTTTGGAAAGGTTTCTGACTTTTGACCATAGTGCTGGTCGTACAGTATGTACCGCTGCTTATCAGCACTCTGTTTGGAGGGTATGGTGTCAGAGCAGAGTCAACACACAGGAGACGTAGAGTAGGTGGGGATGATAAACAACTAACTTGAATTCTGAACTTGGAAAAAGAGCAGTAGAGTTTTTGGAAGTATAAATATAACAAACATTTAGCAGGGTCAGATTTAAGGTGGCGGAGAGTTATGCTAATTTAGTTCAGAACTTCTGCATCGGCTTGTGTTATCCTTATTTACATGTCACTCCGTTTATTCAGACAAATGTTGGACAATCTTCAAATGTTTCAAAAATGAAAAAAAGAGGATTAAGTTTTTTACAAATTATCACCCCGACTACTGGGCTGAGTTGTTCTTTCTTAGCAACAAAAGTCTTTCAAAGTTTGTTTCATTACTGTGGCATTTTTTCCACAAGCAATTTGCTTTCTTCAGATAAACACTTATTAAATGTGACTACTTGTAAAGTTGACACTGACAAATGTCTCTTAGATTTGTATTTATTTGTACGTTTTTTTACTATATTAGTAAGAAATAGGTCTTTTCTCTTCAAACACACTGCACTTAAGTTCACTGATACACAGTGGTGGCTCCTCAAAACAAGTCATTAACATCATCATGCTGTGATGAGTATATTGTATATACACATCATCATGTTGTGAGTAGTATGTTGTATTTTCTGTACAGTATCTTTAACCTCTCCCCTCTATACATTAAGCTTGTCTAATTGTTGATATTTTCGTTTGATCTGATCAGGCATCAGGAAGAAGTCCAAAGTGCCCGGTGTCATGATAACACAGTTTATGGAGGAACTTCCAGAAGGAAAGTCAACTCCAGATTTCACCCGCAAACCCATCGCTCTGACTATTCAAGAGGGTAAGTCTTCATGTCTCTGACAGATAATCATAATAATACCAATACATTTTATTTATATGCGCCTTTCATGAGGCTCAAGGTCACCTTACAGGCAAAGATGGAGAAAATATCAGCAGATTAAAAAGGTCAATGAGATAAGGAATAAAGTAACACAAAACATATAACTAAATGATGAAATTATAATGACATAACAACTAATACATTTTCAGCAAAACAAGTTTACAGTAAATAAATACTATGTTAATAGTGGATATGTGTAAGTAGACGGAGAGGAGTCATACTGAATAGGCTGTTTGAAAGAGGTGAGTTCTGAGGCGAGATTTGGAAGTGGAGAGTTGATGCTACGAATGTCTGGTTGGAGGGAGCTCCAGAGGTGGGGGGTACAGAGCAGCTGAAGGCTCTAGACACCATGGTGGTCAGACGGGCTGGCAGGACAGTGAGGTGGATGGAAGAGGAAGGCCTGAGAATGCGGGTGGGGGTGTGGATGTGCAAGAGTTGGGAGAGGTACAGAGGAGCTAGGCTGTGGATGGCCATGTAGATTTTTGATTTTTTATTCTCATGTACTGGAGGACAGTGAAAAAATATATTGATATTAATCAAACAGGGCAAAAGCAACATGTAGACTTCAGGAGGAACGAGCAACAACCATTCAGTATGTAGAGAATATATTATTTGTACTATTTAGGAAAGCATTAACAGACTCCTCAGACAGACCTAAGAGGCTCATTTCACCTTCCCAACTTCTGAATTGTTGATCGTTCATCATTAGGGTGAAAATCTTCCTTAGCGTGTATCAGCTGCTCATTTTCCTGATGAGGTGACACTTCTTAACTAGAGCTGAATCAGAGGTGTACTGGCCATCTGGCATAGCAGGACAAATCCCAGTGGGATGCCACATTAGTGGACCATCAAAAAATCCTTAAAGTTTTTACCTGCCGCCCGGCCCTGTCCGTGTCTTTACTGGCCCACTTTGTGTACCTGACATTTAGGATGCACATGAGAGCGTGCTGCGTTCATATTTCAACAGGGCTCACTTGCCAATCACAACTAGGATAGTCAAACTTGTGATTACATGTTACTACTACTGTAGCTGTAAAATGGTTGATTTTTTCTTTTTAAGCATCATAATCCCCATGAAATGACTCCTTTCACTATCAGAAATTTATCTTTTTGTTCAAGTAACAATTAGAGAGTCTATAATAGCAACACAATTTATTTTATCCCCATTCTGGTTAGCACAGGGCTACACTGGAAATGAGTCACAGGGAATGTTGTGTTTTTATTTAGGACATCTTTTCAGTTGTTTTCAGTAATAATTAGTAATAATGTAAAGTTTGTGCTGTTTTATTGTCTATGAAAGAAAAAAAAAACCCCACAATTTCTTGAGTGCTATTAATCTTAAAATATGGTACAAAATGTAATTAACATTTGCATATTTTTTCCCAGTACACCACTGACCTTAATCACATGCAGCTGTGTGGAGTACATGTCTACACATTGTGAAACACGTTTAAGAGCATCTTTCTGAAAGTACCAAACAAAACAATAAAAACAAAAATGTTTTGTTTGCAAGTAGGTAAAATGCCATGTCTCTGTCATCTTTACTGAAAATATAGCAATCAATGATTTGCCACTAATAAAGTAATCTCCATTTTCATTTCATTCCAGGTAAATTTGCAGTCTTTAAAGCCAAAGTCGTGGGCGACCCGACACCTACTATAACATGGAGCAGAGCAAACGGAGAAATACATTATCACCCTGACGTGTGCATGCAAAAGTATGACGAGGCATCTCAGGAACATACCATTGAGGTAAGCTGTGTGTAGCAGTTAAGGTACAAATAATGACACTCTGCAACAAACCCTGAAGGCATTGTCATTGGCATTGTTTCTGTTTAATGTAATTCACCCACACTCAGCCCCTCAAAAGGACATTACAACTCTGGGGCTGTATTTACAAAACTTCCTAGTCCTAAGAGTCGCCCCTAGTGACGAAACTCTAAGGAAATTCTTAAAATTGTGAAGTTTTCTTGGAATTTCCCCTTAAAGTTAAGACTAGGTCCTTGTAAAGATAAAAGTTACTCACAAAGCATCTTGGACCTTAAAAGAGCTTCTAATGTGAAAAACTGTGAGGAGCAGGGAGGAGGAGTTTTAAGAGGCGTAAGAGTTTCTTAAAAAGCGGAGAAAATGGCAGACAGATTAAACTGTTGCAGAAATATTCTCAAAACGCTTGATGACAGCGAGTAAATGAAATGCTTCAGATTAGATCATGCAGAGATAATATTTATGGTCGATCTCATCATGCACCAATTTCCCGCTCAAGCAATAATGTTATAAAACTAGAAATAAAATGATCATGATCACAACTGGAAATTTCAACAGTGCAGCAGTGATGATTTGGGTCTATCTAAACCTTCTATTAACAAAGCGATCAGACAAACAATGACACTTTCACAGTCTGCAGTTCATTTCATTTCCACTGGGTGTCCACACCTTACAGACTCACAAAGGGGCGTGTCTGTGACAACCAATCATATCCGTTAAAAGGATGCATCATACTTAGCGAGGGGTCAACCACACCTCCTCACTGAGGTCAAAGTTTCTGTCCCTTCCTGGCTCAGAGTTGCTCTGAGAACTTTCCTAAACCACTCCTAAGCTAAGATTCCTTACTAAAAGTTTTCAGGCTGAGTGAATACGGCTCCTGATGCAGATAATAAATAAGCTCTGATCGGCGATCGTGGAGGGATGACTCTTTATGACACAGGTCAATCGCAGCCTTGCTGGATATTTATTGAAGACACCATGTACAGTTTCAAACACCTTAACAATGAGACAGCGCTGTAGAGCAGTTCACCGAACATTCCTATCCTCCTCCTCAGATAAACATCATACCTAACTTTCCATGGGTGTGTATGTGTGGGTGTTATTTGCTGCCGTTTCCAGGACTTGCACTTAGCTTATCTTAATACTTGGCATTTGACCACACCTTGTTCCTGCTAACGACATCTGTTTCCCATCACAATGTTTCACCATCACAATGTTTGCCAGGTCGCTCTCCTCTTACACTTCACCCCAGAGTAAGACCATTCAGGGTTACTCAAACTTATAAAACGTGTTTTGCTTCTAACCTGAAGGGTCATATATTTCTAGGCCTTTTCGCCACCACACGACCACTGACTGTAAACAGTGTGAAAGAGTGATGCTACAATTTGCAGTCTGATAGTGTGATATCGTACGAAGGGATAAAACAAAAGACTGCACCAAATCAGGAAACACAAGTGTGAATTCGTCCGTTGTTTGGGCTTCAGGAGCTGTAAATGGGAGACAGAGTGAATATTCATATACCAGAAATGTGATGTGACAACGTCTTGGGACGGAAACTGCTTTCAGTGATAATGAAACTGCCATTAACTTTGTTTGCATGTTATTAGTTCCCTAAGGTCGCTCCAGAGGATGCTGACACCTACAAGTGTTTTGCAACAAATGAATATGGAAAGGCTGTGTGCACAGTCGTCTTGAATGTCATTGCGGGTACGATACTTATTATTCTTTCAATCACTGTGTTTCACAAGTCTGTTAGATAAAAGCTGCATTATAGTTCCTCTAAGTTGGCACATTTTTATTGAATTGTGACAAATGGATAATGGAAATTAAAGTCGTTGTTTGTTTGCAGTTGGATTCTCTAAGTACAAGGAACTCCAAAAGACACAGGCAGAAGGTAAGGTTTGAAACAGTTGACCCTCAAAGTTTTATCTAAAAAGGTGTACATATCTCAGTTTGTGTTTGTGGCTGTTGAGGCTCTCAATTTTTAGGCCAAATTCATCACAGAAAAGGAGCTAATATCCACCGTGTTTGCCCCTGTCAGACACAAATAGCACTCCATAGCAGACAAACTGCTTCTGAAATTAAAATCCTATTTATCACGTTTTTTAAAAATGTCACTTTTAGGGAATTGGGCAACCAGCTGAGTACAAAGATGAATAGAGGTTGATGGTTTTCATCCAAACTATCAATACTTGGAATGAAACAGCAGCTCAGTTTCTCTGTGCTACAACCAACCCATTTGTTTCCATAGCAACATGACATTTTATTCATTAATTGGAATTATTGGGAAAAATCTGCCTGTCAGGGTGCATCTGTCATACCAGCGCAGTGCCACTGTGTGCTGTCACTTGACACAGTAATGGCTCTCTAAGAAATTGACTAAAAAAATGTGAACATCAGCAGCCAGAGTCACGTTAAAGGGTAGGAACAGAACTAGGGCTGTGAAAGTATGGATTTTTTTCTTGCTGCAGTAAAAAAATGATGTTTCACAGCAGTGTGGTGGTTTACCGCCTGCATTATGGATGTGTACACCATGAATGTTACTGGTATAATTCTCTAGTTTATCAGTGAAGTGTATAGCCTGATAAGATCATTGTGATGACGTGAGCTCAACATTCGCAGGACTCTGTGCCACCCTGCCTTGCATCCAGAAATTAAAATCAGGGGTCCGCACCATAGATGACAGCTTTAGCAGCCTTCTGGGCACTGCATAGTTGCTCCATTGATGACGTAAAATTCAGGCCGCAGCTTGCAGAACAGTAATGGTGGCTCCTGAAGCAACAACTGTTAACTCTAACATTATTAGAGTAAACACAGCAATAAGTGAAGTTATTGCAGAAATAGAGTCAATAACAACAGGCAGAGTTTCTTGGAGGCAAAGACTGGATTTGCCATAAGCCTGATTTATCAGCTGGCTTCATTGGTGATGAAGATGTTTCCAAGTGTTCTGTAAGGGGCCGTACACATGCCGTGTTTTTTGGGCCTTCAAATTCATGCCAGAGTGACGCCAGAGCGGCATGCTCGTGTTCCCGAGCTCCTGTTTTTAAGGGTTCGATGGCTGCGCACTGAAATAAACCGAGATCAATTCATGGAACGCAGCAGCGCGCACTGCATGTCATGTGACTGAGAACAACCAATCACAGCCGACAGATATTTTTCCCTTCCTCCGTAAATATCAGTCTCTGATAAATACGGAAGAGTTGATCATTTTAGTGCAGGGCCACCAGAGCTTTTAATCAGTCCCACGGACGATAGGCCTACACACTTATAAAGAGCACCTGGAAGAAGATCAGCTCAGCACTCAGGATTTTAAATAAGCCGGCTATGATACAGTGCTTGTTAAGGTTGCTTAGTAACCTCAGTTGTAACCTGCCTCCACGCTCTTGAGAGCTGGCCCAGAAAAGGCTCAAAAGTAGCACCCAGCAGCCGACCTCACCTTTTCCAGGCAGTTAGGGACGCTACATGTGTACAGCCTCTTTGGCTGACTGGCTGACAGAGTTTGTCTGTCAAGGGGAGTGCTTCCACCCACTGAAAGTGTTTGGGACAGCAGCCAGTCCAGACTGATACAGAGAGCAAAACAGAATATTGAGCTCACGTCATCAGGATGGTGTTACCAGGATCTGCACTGCAGACTGGATTCTCTACTCAAACCGAGTAACAGGATGACTGACTCGTGTAAACAGGTCCAGCACAGGTTGAATGCACATTAGCAGGTCCACACTATAGACGTCTGTGGTATGAAATGTCACATCTCTCGTCCTCGGGCAGGCGTGGTCTGAATCCTTCTTCCTCACCTTGCAGTTCTCGTACTCATACAACTGAAGCTACATCCAATAACTACTGTTACTGATGACAGAACATGACCAGCAGAAACACAGGGAGCTTTCGCACCTTCTGTATAAGAGATTGTGATGTTGATTACAGCTTCAGTGTTATCTGCTGTGTTACGTTCGACACACAGTTTGGAGTCTGCGTGCACATTGGAGAAGCTCCAGTCCAGCTCTAGTATTACTCATGACGTGTAACCAGTCAGTGCTGCTGGAGGGACATTGAGTGAGGCTATTGAGTAGTGACTGCAGACAGGGTCAGGTGACCGCGTCAGAGTCAGAGTAGCAGATTTTTCAATTAATTTATTACTTTGGCTCAAATAAAATAATATTAAAAAAAAGAAGAAGTAGTGACGACATGATGACTTTGTCACTGCCGTAAAAAGTGCTCAGGTTCACCATGGTTTGTGATCCATTGCCTTTTTGTTAAGGTTTCTTTTTGCACAAAAATGTCAAAGGGACTCCTGGGATTAGAAAGATGAGGTCATTCATTCAAAGTTTCTCTGCTCTGCATTGTTCAGGAGATGGCTTAACATGTTGTTTGATCATTCAGAAAAAGTGTGTGAGGAGCTGAATTTTATTTGGGCATACAGGGATCCTCTATGAGGTGACAACAGAAAGGATACTCTTCTCTATAAGCCATTAAACTGAAAATACAGTTTTGTTTAATTAAAAAGAAAGCTATTCTTATGGGGCTTTAATCAAAATATAAGAGTGCACAATGTCAATTAAGTTAATTAGAAACCGTTCTCTTTAAACACTACTGTGAAAGACAAAGTACATTCAGAAATGGACTGATGGTTTTTGTTATGACTCCCCAGACGCAGTGGAATTAAGAAAAAGGCTTAAGAAACGGTGAGTGAAGTGTTGTAAATTTAGCTTTTAATTTGTTAAAATAAACGGTTATGTAATTTTGTATTGACATTTCCTTTTGCATGACAATATAAGACCATTTTCTTTGGTGAAAAGGCGTTGGTTTGCGGGGCTTGATGACAAATTTCTCTCTGCAGTAATGTTGATGGAACACGTGAGGAAAAGCCGATGGAACCGATGGAGAAGGTCTGGGAAATTCTCCTTAGTGCGGAAAAGAAAGACTACGAGCGGATCTGTACCGAGTACGGTATCACAGACTTCCGCTACATGCTGAAGAAATTGACTGAAATGAAGAAAGAGAGAGAGGAGGAGATCGCAGCGGTATATGGCATTTTGATTATTCTTTAATTCTATCATTAACAAGTCTGACGAAACATCTATTGATGCCACTTATTGTTTGAGTAGGCTACACTCTCAAGCCCAGTTCAGACCACAGATTTGCAACAAGACAAGTTGACAAGATTTGCAACAACTTGCACCGTTCTGCAACGATCTAAAAACCTGCCGGTTCACACCAATGCAACTAGATGCGACGGTGTATCATCTCTATGCAACAACTCTGTATACTTCTGCTCTGATTCGCAGCTTTTCAGGCTTATTTTGTGGCTGAATATAATTTGTAGCTTCTTAAAATATAAACAAGGATAGTGATACTGGCCACAGTTGCATTTGTAGTAGTGATGAAACATCAAAAAATA
>JAPZEB010000012.1:9190967-9210053 GCA_029783705.1 Chaetodon striatus
GCGCACATTAATAATCCTCCAGGACTGTAACATGCTCATGTTTAACCCAAACAATGTGTCATGTGACTGCAGTTGGTCCAGATCCAGGTCGGAACACGTTCTCACCACAAACGAACCGCCTTAGAGTTCATTTGTAACCAGACCGAGACCACCTCTTCAAGAAGGTCTTGGTCCGGTTGTTCTGGTGTCACCTGAGTACAATTGCTGTGTTCATACTTGCCCAAATGAACCACACTTTGGGGGCAAACTGACCGAGTTTGACCGAACCGAACCAAACAGGGCAGGTGTGAAAGCACCCACTGTAAAGGCAAATAATGGAACAGCTAGAACAGTTTGGTATGGTCAGAAAATGACATCACTCTACTGTTATGCATAAAGATAACACTTAAAAAAACTACAATATCCAAAATTGAATATGATATCAATTCTAATATCACAGCCCACAGTTAAAGACCCAGAGGTTGTATAATTACTAAGTTTAAAATTTTTAAACTGATGTGGCTCAATCATGCAGATGTGAGGAAGCAAAGCAAAGCAAGGCTTTGTGTGAAAATCCTTTAGTTACCCTAAAGAGATTAACCGCTACTCCAAAAATCCATATACTGTAAGTGTTACCTCAGTCAGGATAACTGCAGCCTAGTTTGACCAATCAAGATAAATGCAATGATGAAACTGGTTCCTCAGTGATCAAACTGAGTTCTCCATCTTATAAGCCATAATGAAACTATCATGAGACTATAGTTGCGAATGCAACTACATACAAGTTTTTTTTTAAATTCAGGGTATGTTATGTACATTTGTAAAAATGTATAATGAATTTAGAAATAAATAAAAAAAACAGTACACACATGAAAACAAGTTGAGCTGCTAAGTGTCAATGTGGTTGAATTATTCTTATTATTTTTATTATGGTGGTGGAGTTACATTTGGATCACTACTAAATCTTATTTAGGTCAAATGAATATTACAAACAATATCAGCAATACTGTATATTGTACTTTAACATCATAGAAAATTAATATTTTCTACTTTTGCTGTGGTTTGCCTTATATCTTTAAAAAGCAGTTGTTAACATCAAAATTACTGACAAATAATGACCAGCTTTCATCCTGCTTTTCACCCAGTGAGACCAAGATTCACGTATGCCAAAATAAAGAGTTTCATGGTGGTGCAAGCAGGAAATTCTGCACGATTCAACATTAACTTTGAGGTAATTTATGAAGTAATGAAGATGACTTATCTCCATGACAACGCATAGTGATCTCATTTCATCTTCTGACAACTCTGACAAAATTGTACTGTCATATTCTTCGTAGGCCTCCCCTTGGCCTGAGGTCATCTGGCTGAAAGATGGAGTGCCAGTGACTAAAAAGGTGACCATCAGCAACGCAGAGGGAACATCCCAGCTTCTGATTGCTTCCTCTGAGCGCTCAGATAGTGGAATCTATACCATCGTTGTCAAGAACATTGTCGGCCAAGAGACATTCAGCATTGAAATTAGAGTCACAGGTGAGTTTGGTGTAATACTGGACCTTTTTACAGTCTAAATAATTCCTCCTATTTCCATACGCTGTAACAGAAAGAAAACTTCTCCCAATTTAACTCCAGATGAGCCGAAGCCACCAGGTCCTGTGGAAACTGATGAAAACGTGCCTGGCACAGTGACCATTTCATGGACCGCATCTCCAGATGAGAAACGTGACGACAGGCTGCATTACATGGTGATGAAGCGTGATTCAAGTAAGAGAACATGGAACACCGTTGGGGATCACATCTTCAACAACAGATTCACAGTCTGCAACATAATGCCAGGCCGGGAATACCAGTTCAGAGTCTTTGCCAAGAATGATATGGGCTGCTCCAAACCCTCTGAATCACCAAAGTGGCTGATATCCCAAAAGAAAGGTATGTGAATACAAGACAAATAGCTGTCTTTGGAGAAACATTGCATTTTCCAGCAAGACATAGACTTATAGAAATACTAACCCCTCCAAATAATCATTCAAGTACTCAAGTTTATCAAGTACTCACCCTGTGTTACGGTGAATTTGTGATAAAACTTTGTTTTTCTAATATGCCTCCAGTGAACAAAGAATTTGTGATGAGTTGAAGTAAAAGGGGTCCAGGTTTAACAACAGAAAAACTATATCAAAACGTCCATTTACAAACTCTCACACAGCTCACTCAGTATAATCCAGATCTTGTTTATCCAGTCGTATACTTACACCTTTTCAAACACATGCATTTTGCTAAAACCTTAGTATTTACAACCAAAGTTTAAACTTATCTATGCTTTCTTCAAAGCAGTAATTTTACCGGGCTGAACACAGATTAGATTCTCCACGTTCAGTCGGTCTACTACTCACTGTGTAGTAATCCTGACATCACCACACCAAACTAAAGTGGAAGCTTTTGAGGAAGCAGGTTAAGTCTTCCCCTGACTTACAGATCATTTAAAAATCAAACATTGTGGCAGTGTCTTAGCAATAGGGTTCCACCAATATTGTTTTGAGATCGAAATCTGATACTTCTGATTCTTCTGTACCGTAGCTGCTGATTGCCGATATATTGCACAATGTTCAGTATCTATAAAACATGATCATGAGAACTGCATTCTGGAAAAGGTGGCAAAACCTTTAAGGCAGGATTTTAAATTAAAAAAAAGCTACCCACTATTGGACTTGCTTCTAAAACCTGACACCTCTTAGCCTTCACAAGCGCATCACTATTAGTCGTGCGAAGTCATCTAATGGGCCTGATTCGACCCTTCGGCGGGCCGGTTCTGGCCCCTGGGCCGTTTGTTTGACATCCCCGATTTAAACCTTGCCATCAGTCCAAAGGTCATCTCTTGTTTTGGCCTTTAATATTTCTTTTCTCTGAAGACTTTACAACGGTATTCTGTTGATATCCAGCCAGTCAATCTGGATGATATGTTGGCTTGATTTGATCCAATCGTCACACCAAGTTAAGTATCTTTGAGAAGTCTTTTTTAAGAATTTTGATACTCCAAAGCATTTGGATGACAGTTTATTAGCACTGACACAGAACATTATTTCCACGTTGCTTTGCTGTGTCATTTTGAAGAACTCTAGTACACAAGTAGGGCCAGAATGCACTGTACCTGTAGCACCACCCTAAGGTCCGTGTTGAATCATGTCCTCCTGTTGGATGTTTTAAATTCCAATCTGATGCAATGCCTGATCTACTTTTTCCAGAAAAGTTCATTCTGCACATGCCGGAAAGGAAGACATGTAATCTGCAGTGTCCTCCCAAGTTCTTAGTCCCACTAAAAATGCACACCGCTCCTGAAGGCTACGAATGCTACATGAGCTGTGCCATAAAGGGGGATCCTACACCTCATGTGACATGGCTCCGCGACAACGTCAGTCTGAACACCAACACTAACTACTTAATCTCCAACACCTGTGGAGTCTGCTCTCTGCTCATATTGAGGGCTGGATCAAAAGACACCGGGGAGTACAAGATTGTTGCAGAAAACCCGCTGGGGAGGGCGGAGAGCTCCTGTAAACTGACAGTGAGAGGTAAGTCTTTACCAGAGTGTACCTGCACGTTAAAGATGCTGTCACTACGTTCTACACTGATGTGGTGATCTTCGAAACCTGAAACTAATAACTACCTTTGTCTTTTTTTCCCTCCACAGAATAAATGAAGACCATGAGGATGGTAGAATTGCTCTTAAATGCTTACAGAAACCAAGTTGCTGGTAATTTACATACTGCATCATTAGAGTTGAGCAAACCCTGTCAAATGTAGAACAAATGATTGCCTGTGACACTAATAGATTGTAAACTAAAGCCACAATAAAGTCTTAGACATAGAAATTTTGCTAAAAAGCCACAAAAATGTTTTGTTTGCTTTGATTTCAGTTGTGCAATCTCAATAAAATAGACGCTTGAAACACTAGTGTGCAATATGGTATGTTTTAAAAGCGCATGTTAAGCAGCAAAAGCATTTACAGTACAAACACTTTGTTGCAGTGATTTGTTGATTTTAAAAGTGCAATTTCAAGGTGTTACACTAAAGCTCATGAAACAATCTGTTTGTGTTTTTCTTTTTTCTTTTTTAGCTGTATAGTGATTGTTTGGTTGCAATTGTTATTTTTCGGTAATTGTGGATTAACAATCTTCCCCTGAAGTAAAACTGAGATGCCAAAAAATAGTGACATGAAAAATGTACTGTATTTTATACTGACTGTTAGACAAAAAGAACACGTGTGGGTTTAGTGTAAATAAACATTTCATACTGCTATTGTGATGTGGAATTTTTAATCTGACCTGTGTGTCGCTGCGAAAAACGTTCACACTTCAAAGATAATACATTTCAGTGTAGAAGTATTAAAAACCAAAAATGTATATACCTGTTTGATTGATAGATGTGGGCATATATTGTGGGCACGGGTCAAGCCTTGACATGGCTGGCAAGTATCAAAATTCATCCCACTTGTTCACCTCCATAAAGGTTTATGTGAATAATTTATGCCCAGTCTTCTTGTATTACCTCTCTGGGTGCATTTTTTGTAAGGTCAGACATAAGTCCAAGTTTAGAGTCACTGAAGAAGAGAGGGTCAACTGTTGCACCCTGGGCGAAAACTTGTCTGAGCAGTGCAGGATGACACCTCTCAGTTTCACAGTGAAGTGCTCATTACAATGCTAAAATATATGAGACTGTGTGACTTATTTCTGCTCTGTTTTAGTCAAAGACATTAAAAAAATAGCTGTTGCCCATTGGTTTTAGAATGAGATTTAGCTTGTTTTGTTTGCTTTCAACATGTCCCGAGTTGTATCAGTAAGAAAATAAATGAAACATTCATGCACATTGTCTAATTTTTGGGACAATCTTTAGCATTAAATTATGATTTATTCATTCAGGCATTTTCTTAACTTGTTCTATAAACATTTCTAAAAAAAAAAAAAAAAAATCTAAATCTAAATTTAATTGACACTTACCTCGTTAAATGCTGGGATGCAATCAGGCAGCCTACATGTGCAAATTAAACTAATGGAGAGGCAGCTCAGCCCATGGCACTTCTATGTCACTTCTCATGAGACTTCTCTTTTTAATAAGAGCAGCCAAAAGCACCCTGCTGCTGAAATTCCAGTTTTGAGGGAGGGATTAGAAAGCTTTACTGCTGCGTTTCCTCTGGTGGCCCCTTTTCAAGAACCTATAGCACTTGAGGGGCCAAAGAGCAAGGCAGTAAACCTATCCTCAGGAGCCTCAGTGAAACGCAGTGGGCCAGGCTGCTCTGAGTGTCTCTGAAAGACTGTATTGCCTCTCAAAACGAAGAGCCCACACTCAAGAATCAGCTGGACCCTGGCCGGCAACAGAGAACAGCGTTTCACTTGAACAGAAATAGTAAGTACATTTAACAACTACTGGGAAATTCCTTATAAGACTGGATATTTCATCAAAATCTTCTTTATTCTGTGAGCCAATTTATTTAAATATGTGCTAATCTGACACTAGTTTGTATATTACTGTTTACTAACCTTGCGTATAAATGGTAAGAACCAATGTGATTGGCTGCAATAATGTAAGTAATGTATAGAAACATGTTTTTAGGCAAGTAGAACTGTGTCAGCTTGATGAGAAATGACAAACAGAGATATGTTGAAAAATATCTTTTTTTTTTTTGACTAATAATTACACAGGTGCAAGAGAGAAGTGCTAGTCAAACTATAGAAACAATACACTTTACATACCAAAGTATTATTTGTGTATTGATAGTTAAATCCCTGCTACACTTTCCTCCTGCAAATAAGGGTAATAAAAAGTAAAAACTACCTTGCCTCTGAGGGTTTCGCACAAGGGATACAGTGTGTTGCTGAGCTTTAATGTGATATTTTATGTAGTATTCTATCCCAAAAGAAATGACACAGTAAAAGTGTATGCTCTGCTATTACGCACAGCCCAGAGATTCAGGACACAGACCTGACAAGTGTTTCATGAATCAGTTCACACCCTTGGCAAAGCTATTTTCTCCCTCAGACAAATATAGTTTCACAGCGGAGCACCGGGTGGGGAAAAACTGCTAAATATGCAGACACTTCATCAACTGACAGAACTCGGCATAATTTATTTTAATTAAATTTAATAATAATAGTTTAAGTGGCTATCAAATGTAATCCCAGAACAAAAGGCTTCTGTCATTAGACTAATGAGATCGTAAAAATAGAGGATTAACAGAAGTATGGGGAAGACAGAGTGCTTACCTTAGTTTGCACTTGAGCCTTCAAGATACAATATGATGTTTAATTTACACCATGTACAAAGAGGTGATATTTACCATATGATATGTATTGTAATTCAGATGAAATCTTAATTGAAATAAATTACTTTAGAGTGTAAATGCTTTTCTAAATGACGCAATTTGTCAGTCTAAAACATGCTATATCTTACAGTGTTATATATCCTTGTGCTAATGTGACCCTTTCGGTCTTTGAGATTCAATATGTTGCAGTCATATGTCTTGTTTTATTGAGCATGAAGGAATGTATTATTATTATTATTATTATTATTATTATTATTATTATTATTATTATTATTATTATTATTATTATCATCATCATCATTTTTTACATTTTTTAAGTAATTTATTTTTTTATTAAACATTTCTTTACTTGTTAAAATGCCTCTACATCTTCCATTATTTTAAAGAGGCTGTGACTAAAGCTACAATAAAGCAATACTGGCTATGGAACCTGATTAATTATACACTTTGGAAAAAGGTAATTATAAATTGATTAAAGTGATTAAGGTGAAACTTGATCTTCAAAATGGCCATTGAATAGTTTCAGAACAACTTTTATTTAATGATGCAACTGTAGAAAAAAAAAGGGAAAAGAGGTTATTTTTAACCACACAAATTTTAACCTTTGGCTATGGTGGTACTTTTTCTATCTTTTTATCTTTTCACCTATTTCTTGAGATAATTAAAGGCTAAAAAGAAAGCAAAACCTAACTACAAAGATGGTTAATACCACTGTTATATTTGCAGTCAGCTATGTACCCCGCTTCCTGAATCATGACGGATGTTTTATGGGGTATGTGACCTACTGCCTACAAAATTAGGCCAGGCATTTGCAGGAATCTACAAAGGGAATGTGAAGTATTTTGTGATGGCAGGAATCCTTTCAATTATAGCAGCGATAGAGTTACTAACCCAGGTGTCCTGACACCATCTGGTTCATACACATAGGTCTTACTGTCAAGGTTTAACACTGGCGCCCCATAATGCAGCACATGGCATAATATGTAGCCCTTTTTTTTGGAGGGAGGGAGCAATAAATTGTGTCTCATCCGTCTTAAGTGTCTCTCAACGGATGTGTTTTACTTAAAAATGCATCAGCATTGTGTTGTAAAAGCGGGTGTACTGCCTTCAGCCACTAGTTAAAACAATGATAAGTGATCTTCATTAGAGAGTCAGACCATCTGGATGAGATTAACTGCATGTCAGACAGATGGGGATTCTTATGGTTACTAACAGTGGTCAAGTCACGCTAACAGCTCCAGACTACATTGGAAATTTTAGGGTATGTTAGGCAGTGACATGGAGAAAAAACCCAAGTATACAATCCAAAACATGATCTAAGTGAAGACCAATTAAAATGGTACATCAGTGAACTAAACAGTGTTGCCTTATTAAGAATCAAGTGTGCACTGTAATGTCTCTGCATTAACAGGGAAGCTGTTGTCTGAATCAAGATGTTTAAAATTCGCAAAGCTAAGGATGAGGAGCCAACTGCTCCAGGGCAGGGTAAGTAACTCGAGTCTGAACACTCGTCTTCAACTGCAAATCACTGCCAAACAATAGTGTGTGTGTAAAAAAAAAAAAAGAATCTTACAGTTCAGCTTTTCTGAGATGATATGATATGAACTGAGTTCATTAATGTGTCAATAATGCAACTGATCTTATTCAATCACAGTTAAAATCAGAAAGAAGTCAAAGGTGCCTGGAGTCATGATCACTCAGTATGTGGAAGAACTACCGCAAGGCATGACCACCCCAGATTTCACGCGGAAACCCATCGCTATAACAATTCAAGAAGGTAAAACACCACCTCTTATCACATGTAAAATTTTGATTTTTCTGACATGGTAACACAATGGTACATTATTGTTGCCATTTTTTTAGGGAAACCGGCGATCTTCAGAGCGGTAGTTATTGGTAATCCGACACCAACTGTGACCTGGATGAGAAATGACGGGGAAATTGATGAAGAAAGGTACAAAATCATCCAAGATAAAAATTCTGGTGAACACCAGCTACAGGTGAGATCACTAACCATGTGTCACAGGGAATGCTTTACAGTTGTTCTGATACCAATACCAGTATGGCGATGATCTACTTAAAATGTTTAAGAAAATGAACACTTTCTAAAATGGAAGACATAGAAAACAATGAACTTAATATAATATCATCAAAGTATCGATTTGGTTTACCCCACAAAAAAACATGGCCATTTGTAATTTGATTGGATGTGATAAATATGTTGTAGGTTTCTAAATCCCAATTGTGTGACAATAGATTGATTTAAAAATATATATAATATAAATTATTCTAAGATTTTACAGTGCAATGTCAGAGAAAAATGACAAATAAAAACTACTTCCCATGTCTAAGCATTTTTAAGACTCTTTATAGATTGAATTAAGATTTTTAAATACCAATTAAGGCCCTTTTTTAAGAAAACAACGCCCTTAAAAAAGTCACTTTTTTAACTGAATTGAAATATTTTAAAAATAGGTATAAATTATTTTAAGATTTTTTTTTTTTTTTTTTTTTTTAAAATTAAATGTCAGAGGAATCCCGTTAAAAGCAGTTTCACACCCCCGAAACAACAATGGCAGTTTTCCCAGAAATCAATTTCTCTTTGCTTCTAAGCATTTCTATGGCATTCATTCTCTGTATGTATTAGTTTATGTTTTACAACAGGTTTAGCTTGAGCCATGCTAAACAACAGTTACTGCGATAACTTCACATCTGTTCAGGGTTAGTGGTATACTGCTGTTTGTTTTTTTTTCTAATGCAATGGTATCGGATTAGCTGCCGATAGAAAAGTTAAGGTAACAGACTTGGTATTGGTCTCTAGAATACTTATTCATCTATATACTGTACTACTTATTTGTATATATATGTCTATCAGGGTTTTGCAAAAATACTGATGATCATGTATTTACTGACTGACAGATGTCTGATGTATCAGTGGAGCAAGCCGATACCTACAAGTGTTACGCCAAAAATGAATATGGAAAAGCAATTGTAACTGCTACGCTGAATGTTATTGAGGGTCAGTGACTCACTTTTATTCCATTACACATCAAATCTAAACTAATTATTAAGATAAATTACATCAGTCTCACTTCACTTCATTTACTTTCATTCCAGTTGGCTATAAGAAGAACAGAGCCATGCATGAATCAAGAACAGGTACAAAGCCTACATTTAACCTTTAATAAAGCAGGGTCAGCCATTGAATGAAAAGTTGTAAACATATTACTTGTTTTGTTGTAGCCATCCGAGAGGTGCCTGAGGACTTTAAAAAGGCCTTAAAAAATAAGTAAGTATTACATTTACAAATGGACAGAAGGACATAACTGTGTTTGCTGTTGTTATTCCTAGCCATGTTTGATTATTACCCTACCCTGTTCAACAGTTTTCTGTCTTTTGTAGGGTTGACATGGAGGCAAAGGAAGAGAAGAAACCTGAAACTGATGAAAAGTTTTGGGAACTGTTGATGAGTGCGGACAAGAAAGATTATGAGAGCATCTGTAATCAGCACGGTGTCACTGATTTTCGTGGGATGCTCAAGAAACTAAACGAGAAGAAGATCGAAAGGCAGCAACAGCAGGAAAGGGTATGTTTCAACTTCATTTTAGCCTTCGATTCTAAATAAGACTTCTACCTGGTCAAATAAACTATAATTATAAATACATATATAATTTAAACGTAAGTATAAGGTATCGACACAGCCATCATCACTGTGTGAATGAATGCACTTGCGTACATGTACAAACCGCCCTAATTTTTAATTACCACAGGTTGTTGAAAGGCTATGCAACCTAAAACCCATTGAATTGAAAGACAGCGGTGACGCAGAGTTTGAACTTGAAATGTCACTGAAAGACCCTACCAGCAAAATCTTCTTATTCAAGGTGAGATGTTTCATCTTAAACATTTACTTGTTCACTCAGTGGTTAATAACTTTAACAAAAGCACTGAAAGTCACATTACACAGTCTGCAACACATTCACATGCATGCTACATATTGCTCCGACATTTCTGACTGTTTATGTTTAATTAGGATGGAGTTATGATTCCTTTTGATGCGGACGTAGAGGTAAAACATGGACTGAGGCAAGTGGGAAAGAAGTATGTGTTTAGCATCAATGGTGTTGACCCGGATGATGCAGGATTATACCAAGTGGAAGTTGATGGAGTTAAGATCTTCTCGACCGACTTCAAACGTAAGATGATACACCAAATTAATTATCTACATGCCATTACAACAGTCAAAAAGGACTACGAATGTTTGCTAGGAGCTGTCCTTAACAGTAAATCTGAGATACCACGTTATGCTAATAATAATAATTTTGGACTTTTTCTAGCTCCCCCCGTGGACTTCTTGGTCAAGATTCAAGATGTGAAAGCGGAGGAAAGAGAGGACGCGGTGTTTGAGTGTGTCGTCTCACATCCCCTGAAAAAGATTAATTGGATGGGAAAGAATGTCCCACTGGAGCAAGGGGACAAATACGACATTCTTGTGTCGGAGGATATGCTGATTCACACGCTGGTGGTGAAGGACTGCATGCCATTGGACAAAGGAATTTATGCGGCTGTGACTGGGCTTGTATCCTGCAGCGCTTGGCTTATAGTGGAAGGTACTGTTCATATATTTTAATTATTTTCAGAATGTTCAAAAAAAGTATAAAGTTCAAAAACTGAAAATGTCTCATAAAGCATTAAAAATGTCCTGGTGCTGTGCATCTTTTTGTCAGTTGACAATGATCCAAACTCACATGGAAAGAAGAAAGCTCGCAAAACAACCAGAGCAGGTGGTGGTGGAGCTGAACTTTTGAAGATTGCTCAGGAGCAACATGCTAAGGTACAGAAAGAGAGAGAAGAGTTGGTTGCAAAGGCGAAGGCAGAGGCAGAAGCAGCGGCTGCAGCTGCCGCCGTGGCTGCAGCTGAGAAAGCAGAAGCCGAAGCTAAGGCCAAAGCAGAAGCAGAAGCAAAAGCTAAAGCAAAAGCTGAAGCTAGAGCTAAAGCTAAGGCTAAGGCTAAGGCTAAGGCTAAGGCTGAGGCTGAGGGTGAGGCGAAACCAAACGAAAATGCAGGTGAAAAGACGAAGACAAAGACAAAGACAAAGACAAAGGCTAAGGCGAAGGTGAAGGCAGAGGGTGGAGAAGGCGCAGATACAGCAGAGGCAGGGGCAGAGGCAGAAGGGGAAGAAGAGGATGAAGAAGAGTATGAGGAAGAGACTGAGGAAGAGGCTGAGGAAGAGGAAGAGGATGCACAGAAGGAAAAGTCAGCTGAGCCTGCATCATCAGAACCCAAGCAGGGGGTGCAAGAAAAGGAGGGAGAGGCCCCTGCTGAAGTTGCTGATGCTGAAGAAGGGGCGCCAGCTCAAGAGAAAAGAAAGAGAGTGAGAGCAGGCCCACTTGTCCCTGAAACAGTCATTGGTACGTATAAGAACATAGTGAATTATGAGTACTGCTTTATTGTTCATCTCTCATTGTTCCCAGTTCACAATAAGTTTGTATATCCATTTAGACCCGGGAGTATACTTCACCAGCGGACTCTCAGATGTAGCCGCAATCATTGGTACTGATGCAGAACTGGTCTGCAGGCTGAGCAGTGAGGAGTGTGATGGAGTCTGGTACAAAGATGGAAAAGAGGTGAGGAAGAGCTGATAGAGGAATAGCTTTCATCTTTAACCTCCTGAGATTTAAAAGTGATAACATGTGTGTGCGCATTTCAGATAACAGCTTCAGAGAATATCTGCATTGTGAAAGATGGGACTTATCGCAAACTGATCATCAAAAACTGCAAAGAGGAGGATGCTGGAAAGTACAAATGTGAAGCTGATGGCCGTAAAACAGAAGCCGCGCTAAGTGTTGAAGGTAGTGTACTCAGAATCAAGTTGCAGTCCTTCATCTGAAGCTAAACAAAAGGGCATCTGCTGTAAGAATGTGTAAAACATTATTCTTCACAGCTCAGCAGTAGAAGTCTCAGTCTGAAAAGCTGTGTGCTTTTTCTACTAGATCCTCCAAGAATTAACCCCGAAGACCTCGAAGAGTTCAAAAAACCTGTTGTAATCAAAACTGGGAAAGAGGCAGCCTTCAAGCTGTCTTTTGTTGGCCGGGAGCCCATGAAGATCCAGTGGTACAGCGAGGGCGAGGAGCTGTTGGAAGACTCCCACACCAGAATCGAGAAGTCGTCCACACACACCCGTCTGGTGCTAACAAAGTGCCAACGCAAAATATCAGGAGAAATTAAGATAAAGATTAAAAATGAGTGTGGAACAACTGAGGCCATCTCACAGGTCGTTGTGTTAGGTAAGGTCACGCAGCATGTTGAGAACTGCATGTTCTTTACTTGTACAAATTTTATATAAATAATATAAGACATGAATACCATTGTTCTTTTTTCTTACTGCAGATAAACCAACACCACCCTTAGGCCCTGTGGATATTATTGAAAGTTCTGCAAATTGCATTGACTTCAAATGGAGGCCTCCTAAAGACAACGGCGGTTCCCCGATCACAGACTACATCCTGGAGCGCCAGCAAATTGGCCGAAACAGCTGGAAGAAATTAGGGAAGATTGGTCCAGAGCCAAAATACAAGGATACCGATGTGGATCATGGAAGAAAGTACTGCTACCACATCAGGGCGGAGACTGACCAAGGCATCAGTGAAATGATGGAGACCGATGACATTCAGGCAGGGACAAAGGGTAAGCCTCCTCAGAAGCACACCAATGTTTACTGAAAATGTCTCAAATACAAAAGGTTTTTTGTGCGAGTCACTTTTTAAAATGTTATCATTCTTTCAGCGTACCCTGGACCTCCTTCTACCCCAAAAATTGTCAGTGCTTTCAAAGACTGTATCAATCTTGCCTGGACTGCACCAACTAACACCGGAGGAACCAACATTCTGGGATACAATGTGGAGAAACGCAAGAATGGCAGTAATCTGTGGGGCTTGGTTAATCCACCAGATGAGCCAATCAGAGGTACAGTGTTTACAGTATGAAAAGAGATGGATCAACGTTAACTGAAACAATTCAAGTCTTCACTTTACATTTTTAAACACCAACAGAGAAAAAGTACGCAGTGAAGGATGTTGTTGAAGGCATCGAGTACGAGTTCCGTGTATCAGCTATCAACATTTCTGGTGCCGGAGAGCCGAGCACGCCCTCTGAATTTGTGTTTGCAAGAGATCCAAAGAGTGAGTAATAAACCAATAAAGGCAATATTATTATAATCACAATGATGAATGATTGTAGGTGCAAGGCTACAGAAAAACAGCAAAAGAAATAAAGAATAAAGAAAGAAGCAGCATCTGCAAATCTACTCTATGCCATGAAGTTTAACCAAGACAATTTGATTCTACTTGAGTCCTCCTAGGGTCAAAAGGATCATTTTGACTGAAGAGACTGACTTTCTGGAATACACAAGAATGGCAGTAATCTGTGGGACTGTATTTACCCTTTGAAACCTGAGCTAATTGATTTCTTTAAAAACATGGAAAGAAGAAAGAAAAAATGACATGAGCATCATATCAGTAAAAAGTCACAAAAAAGTGAAAATTACGATGACAAAATTAAAGCAAAACAAAAACAAACAAAAACAAAACAGAAAATAAAATAAAATAAATAGTGAAAAAAATAATAATTCTCTCTTTCTCTCAGCTAATTTCTTGACACCTTTAATTAGCAGGATATTTGATGCCAAACTGCTGAGTCCCTTTTTCTTAAAGAAATCAATTCAATTTGCTCAGGTATAAAAAATACCTGTGAAAAGAGTCTGGAGTGATGTCACTGCAGATTTCAAAGGGTTAACCCAACGTTTCCTACTTGGACCTTCATCAGGTCAAAATGATCGTACTGACTTGACAAAGATCCCACTAGTATTGAAATAATGCCACCATTTAGCTTTTGTGCCATGGAGTGTGAAGATGTTACTTTCCCCCTCAGTGATTAACCACTTATATCCCGTTGCTTTAAATGCTTGACACTTTCAGAGCCTCCTGGTACAGTGATCGACCTGAAGGTGACCGACTCCACATACACAACCTTATCGCTGGGCTGGACCAAACCCACAGAGGAGGAAGGGGTCCAAGATGAGGCCAAAGGATACTTTGTGGAGCTCAGACCAGCAGACAACCCAGAATGGGGTCGCTGTAACTCCAATGCCATCATTATGACCTCCTATACCATCATGGGTCTGAAGTCTATGGCCATGTACTGGGTGAGAGTTGTAGCCACCAATGAGGGTGGAGACGGTGAGCCTCAAGAGCTGGCCAACTACATCATTGCAATGCCTCCTCCAGGTGAGTCAGTGGGAACTGTGAATTGACTACAGTCAGAATTTGATCCATTTAACCTTGATTTAATCTCTTAAATTTCTCCCCACACTGTCACAGTGAGACCTCAGTTCACTGACAAGAAAATGAAGAACTTTGTGGTGATGAAAGCGGGAAACTCTGCTCGAGTCAACTTCAACTTTGAGGTTCAGTATAATATTCATACAAATACTTAGGAATACTACTTTGTTTTATTCAATGTCAAAAGTGAAAGATTAGACACTTCTCTGCTGCTCTACAAAAAAAGTATAAACCCACATCTTAGACCGGTATCTGCTGTTGTTGACAGGCCTCTCCAATACCAACTATCAAATGGCTCAAGGACGGACTACCTGTTGGCAAGCATGTAACAATGAGCAACACAGACACATCGTCACAGTTAATAATCCCCTCAGCAGAGCGCCACGACACTGGGATCTACACAATCATTGTCAAGAACATTGTTGGCCAGGAGACCTCGAGTGTTGAGATCAGAGTCACAGGTACAGAAAAAAATAAAATGAAAACTAAGCCATAACAAACAGAAGCTAAGAGTACCAAAGGTTTATGAATTTGCAATATGATATCATATGCAACGTCTTTTTTTTTAAAGATTATCCTTAAGTTGCTGTAGTTTTTTGGGGAAGTGAAAAGGTTTCTAATATTTCCAGAATTAATTATTTAAGCTTTTAAATATTAATATGTATTAAGATGCAACGATGCAAAGAAAATTAAATCACTCTTAAATTATTAAAGCAAATCTGCCAACAATATGTACAAAATCCTGCACATATGCTATATTCTGTGTACACTCTGGAGTTTAGGGATGTGTGGGGAAAGTTTAAAGAGAGCAAGACCAATAACAATGTATCAAATATCCTTTCCTACCTGTTTCCAGATGACCCCAAGCCTCCAGGCCCTGTGGAGCTGGAGGAGAACGTGTCAGGAACAGTGACGGTCTCCTGGACTCCCTCTCCAGACGAGAAGAAAGACGACAGGCTGCACTACATGATCACAAAACGCGACTCCGTGAAGCGCACTTGGCAAATTGTGGCTGACCATCTCTTCAATAACAAGTTCACTGTCATCAATATCATGCCAGGACGGGAGTATAAGTTCCGGGTCTACGCCAAGAACGACATGGGAGTCTCCAACCCGTCAGAGTCAGCAGTCTGGGAAGTGAAGAAAAGAAAAGGCAGGTTTAACTACAGTGATACAAAACTGTGTTTTGATCTGAAATGATTTTAACTGCAACATTTTCGATAGCTGATAAATTGTTTTAGCCTACAAAAAGCAAAAAAGCCAAATATTTGCTGGCTCATCTTCTTAAATTTGAGGATTTTCTGTTTTTCGGTATCATTTTTAATACAATGTATTTGGGTATTTGACTGGTAGCCAGACAAAACAAGACATGTAAAGATGTCAGCTTGGGCTCTTAAAACAGATAAATCAACAATGAAAAAAGCTGTTAGATGCAGCCCTATCAAACCTCATCTAAACAGATGTAGATCAGTGTAGAGCTGCAGACAGTTAGTCAACTGGTCAAGTAGTTTGCCCAAAGAAAAATCATCATCTCAATTAAACATTTCAGCATCTTTTCTAGGTAAAAAAAAATCTCAAATCTTTGCTAATTCCATTCCTTTTAAAATGTAAAGCCTTGCTGCTTTCCTTTGTCGTATGATAGTTTATGATATTTCTTTGGGTTCTGGACTGTTACACATGACATATGAAGCAATCTGAACACACCAGTTTCCACCAGCTTCTGAGAAGTTGTGATGGGATTTTGTTGCCTTTTGACATTTCATAAACTGGACAATTAATCAGGGAGAAAAAATGTTAGTTGCAGCCCTAGATTTGTACAAACCCAAAACACGTGAGTAGATTTGTGTGTGCTTAACAGAAGCATAGCAGAGGTGAGAATTTTGAAGAACAATAAAATGCCTCCCTCACAACACACAGTTATAGAATATCAACTGGCTAAGTGAGAAATATAATTTTTATTTCTCATGTCGGTACAGGATACTGTATAGCAAACTGTGAGGTTGGTTTTCTTTGCTACTGAATATTGTGTTTGCCTTATGTGCATGATATTTCTGCATATTCCTCTACAGCCACTGAAGGGAGATACATGAGTCAATTAATATATGACTGAAGTGAATACAGCAGTGAAAGGAGTATCCAATATTTTATATGTCCTACTAGGAATATTCTGGTGAAGTTTTTTTGCCTCCAATCCCAATCTGTGCCATTTGACATTGAGAATCTGCCGATACCGAGTCCTAATTCAATACTTTATATCTTCTGAGAAAACTTACATTAAAGTTATTAAAATCAATCCAGTGTAAATGTTTGACAAAAACTCTGCAATGCAATAAGAAAAAAAACTCTGCATCCAAGCCGTTCCTTAATGTTATCATTTTTTTTTTCTACAACATAAGCAAATAGGTCTACAACAACAAACCCGCCCTTTAATCTTTTTAGCCTTGTCTCTGTCCCTTTAAGGGAGTAAACTATTCCTCAGTGTTGCCTCTGTGCCGCCTTCAGCTGAGTTACCTGAATGAACAGTATTTCATTCAGTGTTTATCTTCTTCATCTGTCCATCTTTTGCATGGATCAGGCTACATTAATGTAAAACTCTTCATGCTTTTTTTCCCCCGCGGCTTTTGTTGCACTTTGCAGTGGTGCAGTGAGTGTGGTTGTCGTCGGATCTGCACCACTATCTGTCTCTCCTCCACCTGCGGATAAACACCATGCGCCATAAACACACCAGACTTTCACACTGAGCTGAAACAAGTGCTCATAATTCTAATGACAAACATATATGAACAGCCTCATACTGTATTTTGCTGTTGGTTATGGCATGTTGTGTTTAACCACAGGCGGGGCTCAGGCCCACACACACAGGAGCTCAGCTGAGTGGAAGAGAGAAGGAGAGTGGAGAGTTGGAGAAAGCTGCACTCTATGTGTCTCTGCATGAAAGCTTCACGAGTCAAAACACCTGTGTGACAACTGACGTTAAACAAAAGACTGAATCCTCTATATAGCTCAATATACCCGATTCCAATCATTTCAAAAATGCCTTGATTAGCCCTATTCCAACATGCCTGATTTATACCCATCTAACTCTTCTTTTCTTTTCTTGTGTCCTTCCAGAGCCATTTTCTTTGAGCCTTCCTCCCTCTAAAAACTGCAGCTTTGAGTCGCCTCCTTCATTCTCTGTTCCGCTAAAAACGCACAATAGTCCGGAAAGCTATGAGTGCTACATGAGCTGTGCGGTGACAGGAAACCCCAAACCCCATGTTACCTGGTACAGAAATAACATCAGCCTCAACACCAACACTAACTACTACATCACTAACACATGCGGGGTCTGCTCCATGGTGATTCTTAAAGTTGGGCCCAGGGACAGCGGAGATTACACAGTCATTGCAGAGAACTCTCTGGGCAGAGTGGAGTGTTCAACTAAACTTGTCGTTCAAGGTAAGAACATGTTCAAATTTATTTTGTTGCATCTTAAAGTCCAGTCCTCTGGCTATGTGTTTTAATAATTTTCTGCTCTCTCCTCCTTCAGATTAGGGTGATGCAGTGAACTGCTGAAGATGGCTGTTCCATTTAACATGAATGGAGAACAAAAGATGTGCCAATTTTGAAACCAGCTTTTTTGTGAATTACTGTATTAATGTGTTTCAATAAACTGTGAACAAAACAAAGGCTGAGAAAGAAGTGTGAAATGAAGGAATAGCTCCTGATGACTATCCACAAATGCTCTGAGGCAACAATAACAAATGTGATGAATTCAAACTAGACTTTGTTGTGTTTGAGTGCACCTTTTACTCAATTTATCTACTGGATGCAAAGAGCACTTTGACAAGAGACATCCGAGAATCAACAGTAATTATATGCTAATCTTGCACCCAAACGTGTTTATTCATTGACCTATTTTTCCCTGAGCTGTGATTAGAGTTAGTTTCCTGTCTGGAGAAAATCTGCTGGCGTTTCTTACGTTACTACCTCATGGAAAATTGACGATATGACAATATGGCTATAACTGAGTATATTTAGTGTTTGAATTGTTAATCAGAATGCCAAAATGTAAATAAATCTTTCCTGTTCAACTCTGAACCGTCTTACTTGCCTTCCTAACGATTGTATTTTTCTCTAGTTTGTGTGTTATATGCAGTGTTACAATAAAGGATGTTCAAATCAAGTGTGGCCAAAGTCTAAAATAATGAGGTAAAGGCATGTAGAGGTAATCTCTGTGACTAAAAATCTCAGGCTTCCTACCAATTTGAACACTAAGGGTGCTTTCACACCTGCCCTGTTCGGTTCAGTTCAATCGAACTCAAGTTTGTTTGTCCCCCAAGTGTGGTTCGTTTGGGCAGGTGTGAGCAAGACCTTCTTGAAGAGGTGGTCTCGGTCTGGTTACAACCGAACTCTTTGTACAGTTCGTTTTTGGTGAGAATGTGTTGCGACCTGGATCTGAACCAACTGCAGTCACAT
>JAPZEB010000012.1:9235437-9251431 GCA_029783705.1 Chaetodon striatus
GTTCACTCTGCACTACAAATAGAATACAGAATCAACTACTTTTTATTGTTGATTAGATCTTTTCTGTTTCAAGTAGGCGTGAGCATGATTATGTGACACTATAGCTGCCATCAATGACAGCTCAATATAGAATAGAGCAGAAATAGAATAGAAACAACTTTGATCCTCTTTGCAACCAAATCTAAAAAAAAAAAAAAATTAAAGACTACTTTCACATCCAATCACAGCAAATGCCCTTCAGTTTAATTCAACTTGTGATTGGCTCACTAGCACAGTGGCTACAACCCCTGCAGTCAGTGGTGTGGTGAAGTCACGCCCAGTGTATTTGGCAAAGTTGGCCTTTCAGCATGCTGAGATGCCAACACAACTTTTGAAAGTATGGCTATACTTGTGTGGCGTCTGGTGACATTATATTCAGCTGAATGCTTTTATTCACATGATGACTATCGAATAACCCAGGAAAAAAGTTATCATATTTAGTACTCTATTGGTATCAGTATCACTTAAAGGTTACTGGTATTGGTACTGGTAATTTTTTAAATGATACCCAGCCCTATTGATACATCTACATAAAATTCACCAGACCCCTGAACAATCACACCATCACAACAGCTTTTGTGTTGTATGTTTCCCTTTTCCCTCCCTTAGTTACAGTCTAGGTACATGTTCCCCAAAAGCACTGGTAATAACCTGCCCAACCTTTTGAAAGAAATTCAGTATATCAGTGGTGGTTACAGAGTTGTTGCTACAGTCCAAAATAGGAGTCAATTTGTTACGCACATACCCTTAATACTCTTTCTACCCATGCTACAGCAGTAAGGCTATATAGATGGCAATGTCGGTCCGGCCGTCCATTGTTTGGTGGGTACATCACTTTGGTCCAGGGTGAAATATCATTACGAAACACTGAATGGATTTCCCCTGCATTTTGCACAGATGGTCATGGTCACTGGATTCATGGTGAATCCAATGACTTCTCAAGTCAAGGTTTTCAATTATCCAGTGAAATATCTCCACATGTACCGATGGTTTGACACAAAATTTGACACAGACATTAAAGGTCCCTCAGCGATGTATCCTAAAGATTTTGGTTACACCCTGATTTTTAATATAGCAGCATCCTTTAGTTCAAAATTTCTATGTGTTTAACAGTGATTATGTACAAATACCTGTAAAACTAATGACATTCCCTTCAGCCTCGGTCAGCTGCACTTAGCATTTAGAGCTAATTAGCAAATGTTAGCATAAGGAATGGGGGGAAAAAAATCGTTACAGAATATTATCGCTACATTTTTGTGTGGCAATATCATATCGTCACACAGTGCAAAGTATTGATTTTTTTTTATCATATGAATTGTTAATATTACAGATGCAAATTAAACTTTAGGTAGCCTAGTACTAGAATAATATAATCAGTTGCTTTTTCAGTCCACCACGTAAATTTTGCTGGTGTCACTGGAGAGAGATGAACAGACTAAAAAGTTAATCTCTTTAGATAAAACAGATGTTGACAAAGTTTTCCTTTGGGGACATCATTTGCAGTTAAAAACAGGTAATAAATTGCAATATTTTGTGATATATTTTATCACAATACTCAGCAAATTGCAACACCTTTAAAATCGCAATAATATTAGACTGTGACTAAAGTATCGTGATAATCGATGATATCGATGTTATCAATAATACCATGATATTGTGATGCAGTAAAGCTGAGTTGGCTATATGCAGTAAAGGGACATGAATGTTAGAAAGTGAAGAAGAATCAACTTTTAAGATACTGAGGAGAGAAAGAGAAGAAGAGAAGGCGCGTGGTGTATTATAGGAGGTCCCTGGGTAGACTAGGCCTATGTCAGCCTTACTAGGGGCTGGTCCAAAACAAGCCTGAGCCAGCCCTAACTATAAGCTTTATCAAAAAGAAAAGTCTTCAGTATAGTCTTACATGTGGAGACGGTGTCTGAGTCCCAGACTGAAACAGGAAGACAATTCCACAGAAGAGGAGCCTGAGAGCTGAAGGCTCTGGCTCCTGTTCTACATTTGGAGACTTTAGGAACCACGGGTAACCCTGCATTCCCAGAACGCAGTGCTCTGGTAGGATAACAGGACACTATGACAGAGACTGAACATTTACCATGACCACTGACCATTGACCTTTTTTTCCCCCAGTTAAAAGGGTTTTTTGGGGTTTTTTTTCCTTATCCGCTGTGAGGGTCCAAAGGGCAGAGGGATGTCATATGCTGTTAAGCCCTCTGAGGCAAATTGTGATTTGTGATATTGTGATATTAGGAGCACTGATGATTCACAGCCCTAGTTAGCAAGCCAAGCTGGTGACCATGATAAACATTATACCTGCTAAACATAGGCTTGTTAGCATAGTGACCTTATTGGTATTGCTATGTTGACATAAGCCTAAATATAACCTCCCAGAGTCATTAGTAGGACTGTAGGCTCATATTCATATTTTTACTTTCAAAGTGCAATCAAAAAAATGAATATTTGAGACCACTGAAGAGTTAACTGCACAGGACCTATTATATTTTAAGACCTGGGTAACAAACAAGGTGTGAAATATGTCTGGATTCTCGTCAAAATGATAATCACCTGACCTAAATGATAATTTAAATCCTTTTCCTCTTTGATTTTTCTCCATAAAGTTCCAATAACTTCAAATGGACTTATTTCAAGAGAGGTCTGCTTTGAGAGGCCTCCGTCCATCCTGGTCCCTCTGAAGGTCCACACACCACCGAAAGGCTACCAACTCTACATGACATGTGCCGTACGAGGACGCCCTGCGCCCAACATATCCTGGTACCTCAACGACGTCTGCATCAACTCAGACAAAGACTATTACATCACCAACGCATTTGGTGTGTGCTCCCTGTACATTCTCCGGGTGCAATCAAAAGACAGCGGTGAATACAGAGTCGTTGCAGTCAACCCTCTCGGAAAGGCAGAGTGTTGTACTAAACTTGTTGTTAAAGGTAAGATTCAATTTAAGAATTGGAGTGGTTTCAGCTTTACCTGCTTTGATTAATCCTTGTGTTTGTTTCTCTCTGCTTTTTCTCCACAGAATGAAAGGGCATGGAGGCTTTTGGACACGTTCCTCTTATTGAGATATTCTGGAAAATAAGAAAGTGGGATGTTATGATTTACTGCAGACTGTATTGAGAGTGTGTGATATTGTTAAGTGCTGGTAAAAATGTCTAAAGTGGTCTAAATACTAATTTATTTATTTGAAATTTGACTGTTTTACAATTGTAACCCTGTCATCAGAAATAATAGCTACTTAGCATGAGTGAAGTGAAAAACCATAGTACAAAGACATGTGTCAAAATGTTCTCTTGTAGCAATTGCAATAAATTAAGAAACTGACTGTGTGTGGCTGTCTTTTTGGCATTGTTTTTTTTTTAAAGATTATTTTTTAGGGCATTTTTGCCTTTAATGGATAGGACAGTGAAGTGTGAAAGGGGGAGAGAGAGTGGGGGAGTGCCATGCAGCAAAGGGCCACAGGCTGGATTCGAACCTGGGCCGCCGCGGCAATAGCCTTCGTACATGGGGCGCCTGCTCTACTACTAAGCCACCGACGCCCCGGCATTGTTTTAAATTATGCCTTTATCAGTAACTTTCTGAATATACCTCACTAACTTCACTGACAGAGACAAACTCAGTGGCTGTCATTAAAGCGACAGATGTTTCCAATAGCATATTGCTCCTATATCTGAACCCATGATATCATGCACATCCCAGTACCACATTACACCCTTATGAACTGACTGCACATTTTTATTGCATTTCCATATATATATCTCCACCTGAGCTCCCCAGTAAATTTTCCATACAAGATCCTCAGCTGCACACCTTAAATTAGTCTTTTTTATATCTACAGTCAAATAACCATTAAAGGAAAAGCTTTCAGGGAGACAACGATGTTCAACAGCTTGTGTAGATATCTGAAAGAAACACTCCTACATACATTCACATTACATGCTAGATTTTACAAGGACATTCTGACACGGCTAACACAAATCAAGTCCATACTGCAGATAATGCGACATCTACAAAACACAGGATTGCTGCTCAATACAACCTTTTGAGTAAACACATACAGCCAAGACGCCTGTTTTATCTGATGGCATCACTCACTGACAACGGTGACATAACCCGCTATTGTTCTGCCTATAATACCTTGTTTATAGGCAGAACAACTCTTCATTTACTTGCTTTATGTAAGAGTGCTTACCTTATTCCCTCCGTCAGGTCAGAGGTGATATTTGTGTTTATTCTCCACGCGTCATCAGGCTTTTCTTGCTGCCATGCCTCAGTCTCTTTAACGAGGTCAAGGTGACTATTCAAACTGTCTGGACAACTCAAGCCTGTTTATTCTCTGATGATGTGAACGTGAAAACCTGCTCAGTGCAACAAGTCCATCACACCGCCATGCCATGAGCAACCATCTTTTTATAATGCTGCCACAAGTCTGGTGTGACTCACCGAATACTACAGGCATGCGGTGAGAATCTCCGTCTATACTTTTGGAGGCTAATTGGAACGGCCAATTCATTCATATCAACCGGAGATTATTTTACCAAATAAAATGTCTCGTGTTAATGTTTACTGGCCAATAAAGTCCACAGTACAGCGATCGGGTTACTACAGACCTTATGAAGCTGCCAGGCTACAGCTTTGGGTTTGATGCTTTGACTGTTGCATGGCTATTGTGGATCCATAAATCAGAAACCCTTGACGATGAATATCTAGTCCAGTACAATCCATCACTAATTCATTTCCATTCGAATGTGCCAGAATGTGAATCTTGATATTGGTGTACAATGCACCTGTTGTTTTTATATTGTCAACAGTAATGGTAGAAAACTGTTGACTGGATATGTCCAATACCAGATTGAATGAACAGTCATAATGTATTTCCAGAGCCAACTGCAAAGTGATCGCTTTCATAGGGATGGGTAAGAGGAACCTCCACCCTTTACCACCGCTGTAACATGGGTTTTCAGCAACTACATTTCAGCCATGTATGGGTTTCTGTGGGCTCCAATCTTTTATCACCGAACAAAAAGGGGCGTCACCTTTGAAATATTGGTCAGTGAGAGGTGTTAAGGCTGACGACGGATGACTGAATGTAGACGACGAAGACCTGAAAGTAAGTCCGATTTATTCTTCTATTTAATGGCAAATTTCCTGTGTCAACAATTTTCATCGAATGAATATACGGACCAAAAGCAGCAACATTTTATATGCCGTGAATGAAACCGTCATGCAGGACAGCTTTAGTCAGTGAGAGGTACAAGTCAGGGCAACAGTGCAGTTATAAAAAAATATATAACATAGAGGCATTATTTATTGGGAGAGGCCAATATGAGGGTTGACAAACAGAACAGACTAGTTGCAGTCTATCCTTCTTCAAGTGATGAGGTAGGTTTAAAATGATAATTTTTCATACATCATTTCATGTAGAGGGGTATATGAATTTTATAGTTTATGTATTTAGAGGCTGTCAAAGTTCAATTCTGCCGTTACAGAAATCTACTAATCTTGACCAAAAGAAAATATCAGTTAACCACATTTGAATTACTTTTATCACAGGTGCAGATTTCGGGGGAACGCAGGGGACATGTCCCCTTCAATATGTAGAACATGTGAATTTGCCCCCCAACAATAAAAAATAAGAGGCTGAAGAGTTTAATTTTGACAAAATAAGACATTTACACAATAAATTAAAGCAGAAAAGGCATAAATTGGTGCATAAAAACTGCAGGAAATTGAGTGTTTGATGCTTAAAATAGTCTGCCAGAGGACATCCAAACCCTGTTTTATGTGTCCCTTCCAATTTTTAAGTAAAACTGAACCTATGTCCTTGCTTTTACTTTAACATGTAATGACCTGCAGACATTGTGCTATTGTATATACCTGTTAAAATGTTTGTGGCTGGTAAGTTAGCATGGCCTCTTTAACCTGGGCCATGACAACAAAACCTTGCCATAATATACTGTTCTCTATGCACTGCCACAGACACAGGATCCACTAAAGTTAGCCCTAAAATTTTGCTCTTTTTTTCTATATTTTAAGAATTAATGCAGTGAAGTCTCAAGAATTTTCATACTCTGTAAAAGGCAAAAAAAAAAAAAAAAAAAAAGAATGAACCTCTTGAGATCATCCTGTAACGTTGACGTTAAAGAGCTCAACTGGGTGCCATATTTCAGTCACGAAAGTGACCTTCCCAACTGGCTTCCCATGACTAACAAAGGATTGAGCAGGAGACTATGATCGCTTTGCACTACAGGATGTGTGACACATCAAAGCCTTAATAAAACTTCTTTTTTTGCTGGCTTGTAGATGTTCAAGGTCAGCTATCCTTTTTCACATTTTTTCATTATTCCTCTTATGGTCCTTAAAATTAAAGAGCCATTTAAAAAGCCTTATGGCCATTATCTTGATATTAGGTTCATTTCGTTCTAATTAAAATGCTTCCAGCTCTAAAGATACTAAAAGAATTACTCAACTAACTTCAAGATTAAAACGACCCTTCCCTAACAGTTTTGTGGTCATTGCCACCCACTGGTGCTTGACCTATTGGTCTACCAGGCAACAGTCTAAGTAGGTCGGAGTCTTCTCCTGTCTACTCCCTATAGGTTTAGGACTTGGTTAAAATAAATTCTGTATCTCAAATTAACTCTCTGTAGAGGCTTTGTTTGTCAAATGACTAAATCAAGTACACAGCTGGTGCTTTTTCACCTTCCAACACAAAACAAGTCCACATGATTGCCCAGGACCAGTACAGTTTGAGTTTAAAGTTTTCTTTCATGCTTTTGCTCGTAGTTAACAACTAGGCACCTCACTGTGCATAACATAATTTTTAATAGTTGGTGGTATGAAAGAGATTTACAGATATGTGCTTTGGCTTCACAGTTTAATCGAAGACATTCTGCTCCTGTCTATGTTTGGATCCTGAGCAGTTAAATTGCTGGCACAGCCACTTGACTCCACAGGCAGTTGGGCAGAGTCAGCCAATAGGTGGGATTTCACATTCCCCATTTACTGTGTCCCAGCATGTCTCCAAGTGTCTGCACGAGTCACGCAGAAGTCATGGCAGCCCCCACTTTGACAGACTGATGTCATTCGGTAACATAGATGACACATGAGGAGAGCATCCAAGGCAGGGACTCTTAACCTTTTCTGGCCCGTGACCCCGCTCTGAAGTCTCCCATTCTCATGACCCCAGCACTTACAGAGTGGTCAAGTTGAGTCACTGACTGAGAACACTTGTGACCATGACAGGAGCTCCAAATTATTTTAAAAATGTATCCTGTAAAACTTGAATTAAAAGCCTAGTCCCAATCAAATGCCCAGTCCTTTTTACTGGCCGGGTGTGGCTACACATTTTGACAAATAAACGCCTGTCTCAATTAGACGCCTGGTCTGGTTGCCAAGCAGTTATTTTTTATGTAGAAGTTCTTCAGATGTATAAAAGTGGGCTGTTGGTTACCTCAAATCATGTGTCCATTCTTCGATTACGCTGTAAGTTATTCATATTCCTTTAGTCCATAAGGGTCCTCAGAGCACAAGAATCAAAACATTTTTTCATAAAAATTAATCCAAGTTGTGAGGATTGTTTTAACAGGGTAAAGTGTTGTTGTGTCGGCATGCTGGGTAAGGTCATTCTTTTCTGGTGTTCTGTTTAATGGAGATAGATCAAATGAATGATTCATGATTGATATATTATATGAAGCCTAAAATCTAAAAAAGTAATATTCATACTGGTTTAAGTAAACAGGTTGATTGTATTTCCCGATTTTTGCTGAGCAGCAGTTTTGTGTGAAAGGAATTAAAGGCCTGTCCAATACAGACGCCTGTCCTTAATAGGCCTACTGATTTCAGTGATCTAAGGAAATAAAAGCCCAGGCTATAATTGAAGTTTTACAGTAAACTATATTAGAGCTGAAATGATTAGTTGTGAAATAATTAGCCATCTGATGAAGCATTCAATCATTCATCCCGGAGTGTCTGAAACCATTCACAATCATTTCTTTGAGCAAAAATATCTCTGGGTTTTGGAATACTGTGACGCCATTTTCTGATTTTTAGCTATTTCTGAAAAAACAGTCCTTAGCTGCAGCTCTGTATCCTACATTTGAAACTTTTTTTTTTCATTAAAAATGTTTTTCATGCTAGTATAACCATACTTTTCTGATTCAATCAGTTTCTTTTGATAAATCCCTTCAGTAAATTATGCCAGTTGGAAAAGTTTTGTAAATATTCATATTTTTTCTATCTTATCTCATTATCTTTGTATCATTTTTAGTTTCCCCATTTTACTTTCACTATTATAATATCACTATTACTTTTAGAAAAGTGCAATATAAACTAAGTTCCTAGTATTAGGAATTTCTATTCTATCCCACAAATAACCACAAACTTGGTTAATTTTCTTGCACTGCCCTCTGTGTTTTGTTTAATTCTTAAAAAATGTCATAATTTTTTGTCATAATCAACGATGTAGTTGATCATGTAAGACAACAGAATGTCTAAAAGTTAGTAAAATCATGTGAAGGGCCAAACATTTGATCGTATGTCATTGACAGTTTTACATTATACTTTCTGGACTGTAAAGTGTAAAACCCACAAATCTGGAAAACCACAAATTCAAAGAATGACTCGTCTTGAACAGAGTGCATCACAGAGTTCGGCTGAGTCACAGAACAACTTTTTTCCATTACGATTCAATGTCAGCCTTGTGAAAACTGTAAACAATGAAAATACATTTTTGGCTCTGAATACCGACAACGCATACTGACGTAGCTACATACTATTGTGAGTTTTTCTTTTTGTTACAGCCACAAAGCGACTGAACCCTCCGAGCTGACAAACGATCACCAACGCTACAATGAGTTCGAAAACGAACCACAACCCAAAAGCCTCAGGTAAGTTTAACACAAGTGAGGAACTTTTTTTTTTTTTTGTATGGGCTTGGGTTGAGGCCAAGGATTACCATTTTGTATTATTACCTAATAATTTATACAAATTTAGTACGAACCTTACCAACAAACCTTCGGATATCAAGTCAGGTAACACAGAGGTTACACTTTTATCCAGCTGAATAGAAGAAGTTCTTCTTCCTCAAAATTTATATCCACTAATAACAAGTACTTGTGAAAGTGGGTCTAAAATAAAGGCAGAAGAGCAAGTGAGAACAAATAACAAAGTAATTATCTCCACCAGGCATAGGCCTGGAGGGGACCGTGCATTTGGTTGTGTCTGTCTGTGTGTGCATTTGTCTGTCAACAGCTAATCTCAGATACTACCAGGACAATCTGCCTCATAGTTTGTGTGCATATTAATGACGGTATGTTCAAGGACGGCGTTTTATAACCACACTGACTGCTGACTCGTGTGCTGTGTTCTTATCAACTGATCGGCAGGGGCTACAAGTTTTAGGGAAATTGGCTCGGCTAAAAAGACTTACCGCCTGTTGCACGCCACATTTTGGCCTTCGTAGTGACTCAACGACTGATATCCACAGAAAAGTTTGGTCTCATGTTGAACCAGGAAATCTGCAGATTGTTTCAATACCTGATGATTATGATCTACTGAAGTTAGGCACATTATGAGATAGGGCGGGACGATATGGCCTTAAAATGATATCATGATATTTCAGGGTATTTTTGCGGCAATGATATTCTTGGAGATATGACAAATTAGTAAAAAAATATTTATATTATCTATTTAAGAACACAGAAGTGCAACAAAATCAGTGATACAGTTTCACATATCAACCTCACACTTTAAATATTCAGTAAAAACTAAAATTATCTCTCCTATTCTTTAGTTTGTGAACAACAACAGTATCTCAGAGTGAGATTCAGATTCTGTATACAATATCAGTAGTCAACAAAATAAAATCTACCTCAAATTACACATTTAAACAGCTCCCAAATACAAATAATGTCCCCTGGGATCTATATATATATAAATCAGCAGACAATTCCCTTCTCTTTTAACAAAATCCTAAATGACTGAGTTGTTTTTTTTCCACCTGGACCTTTATGCGCTGCCATTTCTCCTCTAATCATCACGCTATAACCTGTGACAGGCTGTTATCATACCACAACTATCACACGTTCACATATATGGAGTTTTTTGCTGTTTACATTACCATAAGTTAATGTTATAAAATGACTTCACAACACAGACTCCCGTGTGTACACGGCGAGAGATAGACACTGTGCTGCTGCCGGAGGAGCCGCTGAATGAGTTCCCTCTGGGCGGTAACTCGCTAAAAGAGTCTGAGAAGTCCCCTGCTGTTCATAAAGCATTCAGGATGCTTGTTGTCACCGTGGGTAATAGTATGACGACAATATGTCAACAAGTCGAAATATCACATGTTCATTCATATTATATTAAAAATTATACCGGTATTTAAGTGAATGACATGATATCGCACACACTATTATGAAACAGGGCGGGGCAATATGCATAAAAGAAATATTGATTGCAATTTTTTTTGACAGTCACGATTTTAGTGGCAACAGTTGAGGCAGTTTTTCCGGGACGCCTCCGATAGGCTCTGCGGCACATTTGCTGTAGCGCCAATCAGCTCAGGCGGCCCTGTGGCCACCTGGTGGAGATATACACTCCACTGAGCGCACTTAAATAATTACACTTGCATTTAAACTTAATTTGACGTCAGAAACACCACTTCTTCAGTGCTTGAAATGGAGAGTCTATCTTGGATTTATGAAGGACAAGAAGTGCACCAATTTCATTTTATACCTGCAAGAAACACTATCCCAGAGTGTCTGAAACCATTCACAGTCATTCAAGAAGCCTAGTGTTGGGGGCTCAGAGTGGTTTATGAAAGGGATATCAGCTTTATACAGCCAGCAAATTTTTACTGAAGGTGTCCTGAAGTCTGCTGGTGTCCAAATCTAACAGTTTCCTCCAGGAGTGATTGGTATGCAGAGGCAAACGACTGACTGCTGTCCTACCAGACTTGGATTATGTGTGAATCAATGCTTGAGGAGCAGGAATCCTGCCTGCATTCAGATGATATACTGTAAGAGCGTAAACCAATCCCTGGAGAGATGACACATACAGTTTGATGAATATTCAATACATGCCCTCTAACTGGAAAAGGGCTGCTGTGGAAAAGTGATGAAGAATGGGTAACCTAAAAGTAACTCACAATGGAAGCGGGGACATAATAAGTCAACCCTTAGTTTACCGTGTGTCACTGCAAATGACCTATTTCAGAGAGATGACGACATGGTTTCACTTTGGGGTCACTTTGTTGCTGCATTTTCACATCCTCAAATAAACTGAATCATGTTATGCTATTGAATAGAAAACAGCATTCATTCATATTTTATGCAACTGCAGTAGACAGATGGTAAGGTACAGGTAAGACATGGGGCAGTACAGGTTTGCCAGCAGAGAATATTCCATCATGTGTGTTTACCTATCTCAAAGAAATGCTTTGAGTCTTTTGGGTTGGGACTGTAAGAGTTTCATATCTATAGTCAGTGTATTACATACAGTAAATGTAATTTGGCACGCCCCAGGTTGGAGACGCGGGGAGGGGCACCAAGATGCAAGCTAACGCTCAGAATACACTCGACACAATACACAATATATACAGTGTGAACAGCGTGTGACGCAACTTCGCCGCACTACTGTGGCTCAAATGCCTGCCGTGTTCACACTGACCGTGTTCTTACTGAAGTGCTGCTTTAACTACTGTAGTTTCAAAATTAAAAACTGATCCTCCGCTCACTTTTGGAGCCTTACAAGCCACGACGTTGTCAGCAACACGGTCCTGCAAATATTTCATGGTAAAAAGCCTTGTGTTAACAAATGAAGGGATTCTGTCCACAGAAACCAAACAGATGGTGTTTATTTTGAAACAGAGACAGAAGTGTTGAGTTAAAAATATATATATTTATTTTGTATTTTTTCATATCTGTGGTGGATTAGACGTTGAAACTGTAGGAAAAGGTGGCACAATATCAATATGACATCAAAAGACTACTTTAACAGTAATTTTTTTACTGACAACCGCACGCTTCACGTGGAAATTACAAGCGGACGCCTATTCTCTAGATGTTTCACAGCTCAGCAGCAGCCAAGACACACCTGAGCAGCGCTGCCCACATGGGCCTTGTGGCTGCTCTAGCCTGTTAACACGGGCACACTGCTCACACAGGCAGGTGTGTTCCAGGTGATAGGACAGTCTAAGCATGAAGGGGGGGAGAGAGAGATGCGATGGCATGCAGTGGGGGGCTGCTGGGTAGAGTCGAGCCAGCAGCCACGGTAGGGATGTTTCCTTGCATATGGAACACCTGCTCTACCCACTAAGCCATCGGGTGCCCCGACCACCACTTTACCTTGAGCCCCTTCCAACAAGAAAGCCATTAACTGCTTCAGCTCTCCATATATGCTCTCAACAAAGCCACCACACTCCATTGACCCAAACACTGATTTTAGCTCACTGAACTCAGGACCTGCTGGTGTCCCGCTGCTTTAGTTATCTAGTCTGTTTGTGTCATTGTGTGACTTTGGTGAATCTGACCAAACCCTTTAAAATGACAAAGTCAGATGATATCACAAACAAAATAACTGATTGGTGCAGAGGTAGACCAGCAGCTCCAGCAGCAGTGTTCAGCATTTTTAAATTACTACTTTTTTTTACATTAAGCCTAGCTTTGAAGAGCGCAATGTAACAGATTTGAATCCCTGCCAGAAATTGCTGTCTGACGTCAAGTTAGAGCAGGGAAAATATTCTGAACACAGCATCCGATTTTTTTCAGGGCGGACTCTTTTTTTAGGTGGCTAAAATTTGTTTCCTTGCTGATCCCTGCACAGCGATCAGTGCTCGACTGCTGTGTTGATGCCTCTGTCTGCTTCTCAACTGGGGGCATGCAGACTGACATCTCCTGCATGTAATACACCAAGTACACCTAAGTACCTCACACTCCCACACCTCAAAAGATCCAAACTATTCCTTTAACTTTCTGTTTTTAGAAAATCAAACAAGTTGTGGGTATAACTTGTAAAATATCTACATTAAAAAAGTCATTCACTGTATTAAAATGGTCCTTTAGTGGGCACCAACACACCAGAGTCTGCAACATCCCTTTAAAAATTGTAGCCAGTGTTTTCTTATCAACTAAATGTGAATGTTATTTAACTTTTGGTATCTATATATTTAACCCTGACACACTTAAGAATCATACAATGAATCCTATTGTAAGATTACAACAGCTCCACACGGTGTAAGACCTGATTTCACCACAATAATTGTGGGACTCATCTGATTCTGCTCACGGTAATTAGCCGCTTGGCCTATCTGTATTATGCAGCGGTAAAGTCATGCTGCAGGTTCAGGCCCCAGGGTGAATGAGGCATCTCTGAGTCATTACGAGGTGCGATGCCGGCGCAGAAAAAAGGAGTAACAGACGGCGGGTTGGAGTTTTTGATTTCAGCAGCTGTTGGATGAACTTACTGTTGTGTGCTGAGTCATCCTACATTTGAAATCCTAGAGAGGAATAAAGCCGACAAAATGTGTCACCCATCTCTTTTGCTGTCTCCACCACCGCAGGAGGGGACCATTAATGGCTCCCTGGGTGATAGCACTGTTGACATTGAGGCACCTCCAATTTGTCATCATGCATGCCATTTGTCATGAATAAAATTTACTTATTTGTTTTACTGTTGAAAAATATTAGCTCATAGGAGTTTATATTAAAATATATCCATGAAGAAATAACAGCAATTTAATTATATTTGAATGTTTTTGTGATGTATGTCTGCCTATAGGGAAAAACAGATCTATTGTTTAATCCAAATACATTTAAAGAGCCCAGTTTAAGCCACTGAAGGTCTTGCCATGATGTGGCTGCTGAAATGGCTGACAAAGAGAAAGTAAATACTGACCTCTTGTGAAATTCTAGCATAGCTGCAACCAAAAGCAAAAGCACTAGTAATGTGTTTAATGCTCCTCTGAAGTGAACATGACTGTTTACTACAGTGCTCTTCTTCACATATATTTGATATAATTGATATTGAAGATATTATGACGGTTTACACACTTTAAAAAATGATAAAGTTTTGAAACTGTTGTCACTTTTGAGAAATCTTGCAGAAGATATCTGCAGCTCAATAAACCTTTTTAACAATATTTAACCCCATGGTTTTGAGTAGGCAGTTTTAAAAGTGTGAATAATAAATACAACTTTATGATTAAGATTGCTTTTATTTATTTATTTTCTCAGTTTTTCTGCATGTTTTGGGGTTTGTGCTTGTTCTAAGTCCATATACATTGTCTTGTAGGGTTGCAATTATTAGCAAGTGGCGATAATAATTACGATGACAACTGTTAGTCAATATTTGCCTCACTTAGCTAAGCTCCTAGTATTTGCAGCTTCGGTTCTGTGGTCTCTTCTTGTCAGGGTTTAGGGGGTCGGGACGGAGGGGATCAGGGGAAAGGGAACAAGGGAAGTGAGGGGGGCAGAGAAATGTAGGATTTTGTCTCGTATTGTAGCACATTTGTGACCTCAACACTGCTTTCCCGCGTACAATATAAACAATAAACAAGTGATCACAAGAAATAATAAATACAGCTCATGTACTAATCAGAAAAGCATGTACAATATTTGTGTTCTCTTTCTTTTGCTTATGTTTGCTTTGACAACCTTACTGTTATTTTCTGGTCTTTACAGTGGCTATCACGAAAAAGTCCAGGGTTCCTGGAGTTACAATCACTCAGTATGTTGAGCAACTGCCTTTGGGAAAGTCAACGCCTGACTTCACCCGGAAGCCGATGGCTACAACGGCTCAAGAGGGTAAATTACAGCAACACTGTAAAACGTTTGCCACCAAACACTGCCTAAAGCTGTTTCACTGCTGTATGGCTCTCTGTATTTGGATTGTCCAGGTAAAAAAGGAATGTTCAAAGCTATGGTGAGTGGAGATCCAGCACCAACTGTAACATGGGGGCGTAACAAAGGCGAGGTTGATGACCCAAAAAAGTACATCACCAGATATGATGGAAGAGCTCAGGAGCACATTCTTGAGGTGAGAAAACCTTATTTGTGTATCTAAAGAAAACGCTCCATGTCTCACAGAAACATCCCACTCTCCTGTACTCCCACACCTTTTAATTATATTAAATCTGTACCGCATTTCAATACAATCATTTAAAAGTATGAAGTACACTTTAGATAAGTACTTTGATTTGATCTCAATCAAAGAAGTCCGCAGTCCTCAATTAATTAGAAAAGCTCAGACACTAATATTCAATCTAACTGTGATATTATTCCTTCATCAGATACTCAGTGTGAAACAAGCTGATGCTGACATCTACAAATGCTTTGCCACCAACGAGTATGGACAGGCTGTCTCCACTGTAAATCTCACTGTCACTGAAGGTAAAAGACAGATTGTCACTGAGCAGTATCAGTGTTGAAATATTGATTCAATGCATTAGTTTTTTATTAAGAAGTTATTATATAGATATTGAGAAAGGTTGAAATAATGTCCCTTTATCATCTGAACAAGTAAAAGACTGCAGTAAAGCCAGCCATCACTCGCACCTCCATGGTCAAACCAGCTGCCACTAAAGTTTATGTGTCCCTATATTCTGATCTTAAAATGCACTGAAACAGCCCAGGATACGTGTGACGAACTCAGCTCTTCAAAGTAAGGTTTTAAGACAAGACACACTCACTGGAAGTATTAAACCTTAAAAGAAATCCCACTATATTGTGAAGAAAATTACTTTATTCTTTGATTTTTAATGCCAGAAAAAAATATATTCTGACAATGACAAAATTATATCAATTAAAGTGGAACACCACCTAAAATTAAAAATTCCAATAGGTTATTTCCATGGCCTAGGAAAGTTTAATCAATAGAGGTTAATATGAGCTAATGTTTCTCAAAACCAGAAACCAGAGAAGTACGTCTCAAACTTGTGATATCATCAAGT
>JAPZEB010000012.1:9285201-9319017 GCA_029783705.1 Chaetodon striatus
ATAAATAGAGAAGCTCAGAATACAACACACACACACACACACACACACACACATACAGAGGCAGTGTGACTTCCTTTTCTGCTCAAGACGTCATCACTCTAACATTTTTACATAGGAAGTAGTCGTTTGCTGCTATAATTGTGCTACAAATGTCACAAACAGAACATTTAAAGTGCTCTACGTGGAAATTTGAACTCCTACAAATCCTTTACAAACACCACCTGCTGATGAAGATCATGTGACACGCCCGACAGCTCCAGAGCAGCGACTCAGACAAGGTGAGACTATTTCTGCAGGAACTTTGAAGCTACAGTTAAAAACATCCCGATGAAATAAAGGGAATGAATTTCACTTTGATTTTACAAACATCATGAATGAAGACAAATACTCATTGCGTTTATGTTTTTGTTTTGTCTGCTTCAGAAGCACCACGCTGACTATAATTCATCCTCTGTTTCACAATCAGAAGGTTTAACGAGTCTCATTTACAATCTTCGATCCACAGGATCCCTGCCAGACTGAGATATCATTTTCAGCTCTGTTCATACTTCATTTTGATCATTACATATCGCGACTAATTTGAAGAAGAGCCCTCAAATTAGTGAGTTTGCAGATTTTTAGAGACACTTGAAATTACATGTTTATCATCTGCCTTAATTCAAACCAACACAGGGCACCAAAGCCTTCTCTCTTAGGAGAGGAGACAAGAGGAGAGACGCCACTTGGGCCCTGAAATACTGGTAATAACAGCAGGGTTCGAGGGAGTGAAAGCAAAGGGAGGTGCACCTGGGACTCCAGGTGTTGCCGCTGAGCCCTTTGGGGGTGTTGTGGGCCTATCATTGAAACACCAGTGAAGGAGGGACCCACCTGATGACCCCAAGGAATCCTTTACCCTCCCTAAACCTCACTCACAATCACAAGTATGTGCCTCAACAACTCACCAGTTATACTGCACCTTGATTAAAGTTAGATACATTTTTCTCCTGGTAGTTTCTTCTCCCTTGCCTCATGAAAATGAGGGAGCAGGAGGAGGTAGAGTGTATGGCCCAGTCTGGCAGGGGGAGTGTTCAGTCCGCACAGACGTCTCTCCTTGGCTCCCTCTTACTTTCCTATCTACCTGTGCTCTGTCCTAGTTTTATATCCCTCTAACCTCAACCCTTTGCCCTTTAGCTCCCACTCGCCCACCCTAGACGGCACCATTACTCCCACTCTTAGCTTCAAGTATGTGCATAACATCCAGTCCTAAACTGAACTGAAGAGTGCAGCATCACTCTGCAGATGTGTTGCATCTTGTTTGGTTTGTAACACCCATGTTTGTCGTCACATTTACATTGCATTAGAGGAACAGCTTTACATGTGCAGCTCAACACTCCTCAGTATTTGTCTCATGCTGCACACGATGCCACCCACTGACCGAAAGTGGAAAAGCACCCTCTGACTCCATTTACACACCACACAGGACGAAGCTACTTAAAATGCCTTTATTTCCTATGATTACATTTTGACAACACACAGATATGTCCTGACCACATCCCATATTTTGGTTCCCTTGAGTAGCTCAGTTCTACATAGAGTGATATATGAGTACAAGTTCTGTGGTCTCATTGTTCCCTTATTTTTTCTTTTTGGCTGGAAAACATGGATTTTGTACGGAAATAAATCATGTAGTTCACAGAAAGGCACAACTATTGACACACCTCTACAACAAGACAAAAACAAGAGTCAAGAAAGACGTTCAAGCATTTCCCTTGTCTCTGTTGCTCGGAAAGTGAGTGCCCGATGGAGCGGATGGGACGGTGATCAGGTCTTTGGATGTTCTGTATCATGGCTATGTTCACGTGAGAGGGACTAAGAGAGGAACCATTAGTGAAGCAGCAGGTTGGCAGTATTGCATTGCGAATGTTGTTCTGCACTGTTTATAGCTCGTGAGACCCAGGAAGACGGGGATTTTGTTGCCTGCATTGCAGAAAGTGACAGACTCGTGTAGTCCATTAACAGAACACCAACAAACAAATACAGGCTCTATTGGTCCTATTGCAAATACACAGAAACAGGAGGCAGAATCTGATGGCAGCTCAGATACACGTAGATGAGAGTGAGTTTAATAAATGACCCCAGGAAAGGATGAGCTGACACACATAGTAGAAAATGATCTGATGTGGCTCTCCTCCATGTTAAGATTTAAATTTGACACCACATTTACACCTTGTCCACCAAGTTAGCTCTGGATCTTGAATCAGGTTCGTTCAGGACTCTTGAAACTTCATCATCAATGGTAGTAAGCAGTGGTAACAAAATGGCCTAGCTGCTAACTTTTGTCCCGTTACTACACATATTTTTTATATAAAAAAATAAGCAACTATTAATAGGACCGCTGTTTGCTCTTTATTTTGATTGTTGCCTTCATCATCCTCTTTGCAGCGTCTAGAATATGACACTGATGTCGTCACAGTTTGCACTTCAGGAAAACCACATTTTCAGGTCCCAAACAAATTTATGTCTGGTCGAAACGGTCTTGAATGCTTCAAAATTAGGTGTATGAACCAGAACAAAACCTCCTCCATGTTGGTGGAGAAGGTGTAATTGTGGCATCATCAGAATAGAGTATTAAAAAATTGTAAATTTGTGTTCTAGAGAGATCACTACATTACCCTCTAAAACATGAACAGTCATGAAGATTATGTTCATCTCCATCCACCGCATGTTGTAAATAAAGGTTTTCTCCCAACAGCAAATGACTGTGACTCAAAGAAAGCACACCACCTTAACAAATCCCCACATTAGAAATGTCATGGCAGACACAGCACCGATATCTCAGAGCATGCACAAGTGACACAGCAACCGGCTCATCCTATTGCCATCCATTAGTCAAACTGCGTGTGTTCGTTCATGAAGTGACATTTGGAAATGAAAAGATTATTGATCGCTCAATTACACGAGTGGAGCTCCTTAAGAGGACTGCATCAATAATGTGCAGTCGTATTGTTTCACAGAACTCATCCAGCAAAGAAATCTTAATATAAAATACAGTTTAATAAAATAAAAAACACTTTAGTTGATATGCAAATGACTAACTCCTAATGTTAAAGTATAATCAGAGCAGGCTTTATGAATAGCAATAAGATGAGAAGGTACACTTCAATGAAGTAAAAGCAGGAAGGAAAAAGGGGCTACAAGTCGATTAAGTCGTCCACTTCATCGACATTTAATAAACTGAGACTTGACACCCATCTGGCAGGAGTAAATGAAGGAAACACTTACGGTACACTGAGATAGAAAATCAAGGAGCCGGCAAATATTCTCCTCTTTTGAAATATTTACAGTTAACAGGTCAGCGACCGACACACACTGTAAAACAAGTGCAAGCAGAAATCAATAATTACATGACTTGTAGCCCGAGCATATCGAACACTGGATTAAAGCACAGAGGACACAAACAAACGATGACAGAAAACCAGACGATCATGCAGTATTATGGCAAACTGAGTGGATTTTTTTTTTAATACATCAACCCTGCTTTAATCCTGAGGCGTTAAAGGAGCCCGTGAACCTTAACATGGATTATTCAGACATACATTCAGTCCCATTCAGCAAAAATACATACACTTTGCAGTCAGTGCATACTCTTTTTTACTCCGTTTTATTATCAAAAAATGACACAGAACACAAACACACATACACAATATAATTATGGTTCCTCTTTAAAACATGCTACTATTTACATCATCTCGTGAATACATGCTGTAGCCTATTAACAAATCTGCGCGATGCATTATGTCGACAGTAGGAGGGAGTAGGACTGTACGTGGACCAATCAGTTTGCTGCTCTTCAGCCTCCTGCAGGATTACTTTTTACATCTGGTGACAAAATGGCCTCCGACAGAGGCAAAGAAAGGCTGTCATGATTTGAATTTTATACTCAACTTAAACACCCAGTTCTGGAGTTCAACCACTAATGAATACTTAATGTTGAAATTAAACAATGACACTATAGACTTTAAATATCTTGCTTTTAAAACCATTTTTCTGAATTTATATGGTTATAAATTCTCCCCTTTTTCAGAAGGTCATGTATTTTTATTTTTTTTTTTGTGATTTTCAGAAATTCTGGTGAAATTTTGCGTGCAAAATGTCCACACTTTAATCTGAATTTATATTTTTATACGACTGAAAAAACAAAATCTGTCAGAGGTTCCCAACCTTTGTTTGCCTGTCGTATCCCACCAGCATGAGTTCCCCTTCACTGACACCAACTGTCACGTTCTGAAAGTGTTCCTTTAATTGATTTTAACCTGGATGTTATTTCACTCTCATAATTACAAAAGGTTATATAAAGTTACTATTATTATTTTTTTTGCCTCAAGACATGGTGATTCTTTCTTGCAGCACTATAACCACTTGGAGTGACAGAAGTCGGACGTTTCAATCATTTTCTGATGCTAACTAGTTTTCAAACTACTAGTTATTGAAATAATAAATATACTCAAGTGAAGTCAAGTGCTGGCTAAAAGCAAACCAGAGCTGTAAACACTCTTAGCTAAATGTGCTCAAACCTTTAAGGGGTATTAGTCTCAGTGTATTGGTGTATAGTGGTATGTCTACTGTGGTAGATGTATTGTGGGATATGTTGTGATGTTTGTATTGAGCTATATGTGCTGTGGTATGTGTACTGTAGCAGGTGGATTGTGGTTTATGTGTCTTATTGTGCCTTACATGTTTCTAGTGTATTGTGGTTGTATGATGTTTTAAACTGTATATATTTAAAAACATTTAGGGTCTGCATGTAAAAGTCCATCTAAGGACAAGAGTTGAAATGTAGCAAAAGCTATAAACTCTGTGCAAACTCTGTAATGGCACTATGTTACACTGCATCGTCCCTATCAAATAAAAATCAATAAAACTAGCGATCAGCATTACACCAATTTGTGACCATCTTTCAGTCTTTATTTTGCTCCTACATGCTAAGATGCTAATGTGGGCATTATCCATTTTTGTTTTTATCAAATCATACTTTCTCAAAATGAGCTACTTGATAATCTTTCTACACACGTACCTGTGGAAACAGCAGAATTACCACCCAAGGTTCAAATGAAGCGTAACTTCGGTCAGGATTTTCTTTATGCTTCACTCATTCACAATTCTCTTTTTCTACCTCACTCCCCCCGATTCTTCCAATCAGCTGATTATGAGCATTGCTCCTTCAGTTAAACCAAGCAAATGTTGCCATGATATGTATCAGCCAATCATGCTGCTGCTTTCAGTTTTTTAAATCTGATCTCTCTCTTTGCTGCTGTCAAATGTCATTTTAGGTGGAATTGTTGGACCCTACTCAAACCCATCCACCTCCAGTCACTCCTTGACTTTGGCAGCCTAGGTTTTTTAAGACTGAATTTATCATGCTGAATTTTGGTGTCTAAATTAACCCGACTCTTTTGAGATCCAGTTGAATTTGAGCAACTTGAATATAGTTTAATGTGAGTTCATTTTGTGAACACACATTAAATTTGAAAACCATTCAGTCTATAAAATCTCAAAGTGGAGAAATCAAATCATATAAATTCAGATAAATGGCTCTCCAAGTAAAATTAGCTCAGTGCTATAAATTCAGAGGTATTAATGACGTATTTGGGAGGACTGAAACTTTACAATTAAGCGCTTATACAAATTAAATCCTTATGGCCTTCTTTTGCCTCCATGTCCCTGCACATCAGTCTGATCTGTGATGATGTCGTAACAGCGCCATGTTGCAGCACTTTGGCTCCAGGTTTACAAAGCTTGTGGCCGATGGGTGAGCTATCCAAACAACATGAAATACTGCGAGGCATGATACATGCTAGATTCTGCAGCTCTATTTGGTTCAAGCAGAATGGTCCAAGATATGTTTACTGTATTATAATGTTTCCATGTAGCACTTGCCCTGTTGGGATTTTACAAACCTGCATTTTTGCACTTTACGATCTCTTAAAAAGTGCGGCTACATCTTACATTTCAAATTTGAGCTCTCTATAAAAAAGACATCTGGTCTTTGATAGGTATCCTTGTGTTGTTTCACCAGAAACATTTAGGGGTGTGGGGTAGGTTTGGGAAACTACAACATTCGTCAAAGAAAGACATGTTATCCCTTTAATGGAAAATATAAATGAGTTAGATGGCACTGTTTTTAGGGAGGCAGGAGCAGAATTTAAAAACAAAGCATTGTCATAATTGGTTTGAACATTACTGATGAGCCTTCCCGTGTCCTTACCTTGTCCACAGATAAGTAAGGTTTTACATCCAAGTGGTCAACACAACTCAAGACAGATTCAAGATGGCACATTCACAGTGTCCCTGACTACTTTTGAATGACTTTCCCTCCGAAATAAAACAAGGAAGCTTACTGTAATTCTCAAAGTGTCGTATCAGGAAAGGCACCCATGTATTCCTGTCCTACATTAGATCCGCCTGGAGACACAGAAGCGTGTGTTGGACCTAAATGCATAGACGTGCCTTCGTGGCAACACAAAACAAGCAGCTAAGATCAGACAACTGTTCCGTATTATTTACCACTGTACTGTATCTCCTTCTCAAATGTGAGCCGGTAAAATGAAGACAATCATTTATGCAGATTACTCTTGAAAATATATTGCAACATGGGTCGCTGCTTTCAGTGAACTCATTCATTCTCAATTAAATATTTTTGCATTAATAGACTTAAACAGACTCTATGCAGGAAATAGCCCAATACTACAGTACTCTCTACTGCAAGTTATAGCACACTTATTAGCAAGATACAATACTGGGCGTGGTGTATGCGGAGCAGTGGGGAGGTAAGTAAAGCATGCTCTATAAACTAAACTAAAGCTTTATTTTCCAGCATTGTCTTTCGTTCAGTGTCAGCACCCTAAGAATCAGTTTCTAAGTTTCTTCAAATGAAAGAAAGACCAACAGTCGATCATTCACGAACCAGTCACCCGATAACTCAACGCCACTCCTCTCAGCATACACTAATGTGTGAAATGTGATGCTTAAAAACAGTTTTTTCTCGACTTAACCATGAATGAGCGGATATTCTAAGATGTCTCTTTTTTGCTGAGCAGGTTTCATGACGAGTCGTCACGTGTTGTTAAGTCATGGGTTTCATGCAAAGTAGGGGCGGGGGTTGGATTTCTGAGTTAGTGCATTAGCTGGTTGGTGGAGCACGTTACTTCTTTGCATTCAAGGACGCCAGCTGACCATCAATATCCTCCTCTGGCTGCAATGGATGCCACTGGGCAATGGGGCGGCGCGGGTTAGCCAGCATGTCGGACCAATGCTTCAGACCGAGGCCGGTTGCCTTACTGCCCACGAAGATCTTTCCGATAGCGTCATTCTTACCGATCTTGTCGTAATCAAACACCGTGACTGCCACCAAGATTTTCTAAGAAGGCAACAGGAAAGAATATTTAATTCCTTATAGTTATTAAGTCATCAAAATATGTGGAGAAACAACACTTTGCTTTACTCACAGCCATAATTAACCTACTGAGAAGGAATAAATATTTGTGTTTGATTGTCACCGTACCTGCATCTGTTCCAGAGGGATTTCAAAACTGAAGGATTCATTATAGTACGGGTTTAGGGTGTTCTTCTTCACTGTAGTCTTCTTTTTCTTCAGACGCTTACCGCCCTGCAGCAGCTGGATCTTTACATAAGGATCTGCAAACAGCATCAATACGATCAGCAACAGAGACCATGAAGGTGAGTTATTGAGCTGCAGTTGTTCCTGATGTTTCTGCAATATTTACGTCCCTCTTATCACGTCTGATACACATTTCCATCGTATTGATTTCATGATTACTTTCTGTATTGATTCATCCTCAGTTGTTGTGATATATGTATTCGACCCTGCTGCGTTTCTAAAGTGTACCTGCATGACAAAGCACAGTCATTATAAGCTCTGGGATTCTCCTCTGTCGATGATTTGTTTAGACTCTAGAGACCAACACTGAACTTTAAACTACAAAAACTAGACTTAAGAAAGAATGAAACCTAATTTGAACTATATTGTGTACTTACAAAACTAACCAAAAAAAAAATAAGAGTAAACCAGAAATATGGCAACACATTCTCATGCCCAGTAGCTAAAACCTAGGGACACAAACAGTGGTCTCCTAGGTGAAAGTCCAGAGTTTGTTTGACCGCTCCACCTCCCCTCCCACTTGCCCTATGTGGACTTTCTTCCTCCTTAGACTACAGCAGTTGCCTGGAGCATCAAAAAATACCGCCGCCTAGTGCATCTCATACTGCCTTTAAGGGGCCCTACACATACTGCATTTAAACCGCCTGTAAAATGCAAGGTCAGCTGCTGGGTGCTACTGTTGTGCCTTTTTTGTACCAGCTTTCAAGAGTATGGCGGTAGGTAGCTATGATAGCATATAATAGCCTATTTACCTGAAATCCCAGGTACAGGGTGTGTAGGCCTATCGTCTGTGGGACCAATGTAAAGCTCTGGCAGTAAAATGCACTAAAATGATCAACTTCTTCTTTATATTTTTCACAGGCTGAAAAGATATCTGCTGGCTGTGATTGGTTGGTCCTTGTCACCTGACATGTGATGCGAGCTGCTGCAATCCAAACGTTGGACTCAATTTATCTCAGGGCACAGCCACTGTGCCATGAAAAATAGGTGCTCCAGAGTGTGTGCACACCGCGACAGCTTCGCTCTGGCGTCTACATTGACAACCATGAATCTGAAGGCGCAATAAACGTGGCATGTGTACAGCCCCTAAAGGGGGCCTCTGGGCGTTGGCGTCTGATGCTGAGTGCCAGTTGAGAGTGAGACTGGGTTGAAATATGTTTAGTTTTAGTCTCTATAAATTTGGTCATATTCAAACAAGCACAAGGAGGCATTGTTTCATATGTTTACTGAGACTGGAACGTTTCTTTCACTGTGAGTAAACTGTCCTCACTAAGCGTTGTGTTTGTATTGTAATACCTGTTCTGAACTAAACATTTTGAAACAATAAAACCTCAGCTGAAATGAGCAAACTAACTCTGGAAACTGACTAGACTAAACTGATTTGAAAGAAAAATTAAAATCAAAATAAAAGATTAAAGGTCCATAACTATAATGACTGTGGACCAAAAGTCTTTATCTTGTTATACTTTTTGAACCCAACACTTTTTGTACATTAGAGCTGTTTCGTACGTGGTGTGACCTTTTAAATGTTTTAGTTTTGTAAAATTCTTCAAGACCACAGTCCTAGACAAACACATATTGAAACCTAAACTGTCTCCAGCAGCACTAATCCCAATAAAAGTGTAGTAATCTAGATTACCAGATAATCCGCAGGCGTCCATCTTCTTCAGGTTCTTTGCCTCCAGGATGCAGACGGTGAGTTTCCCAGCAGTGGGGACGTAACGCAGGGAGATGCAGATGTCTCCCAGTTTCTCAGGCTGAGCAGTCAGCACAGAGAAGAAACACAGAAATGACACATGCTCATCAGCCAACAGCAAAACCGCTTGTTTTAGATAAACATGATGACAGGCTACAGCAAAATGCTCTCAGCTACTGTCTGCTGTACGTCGTGCACTGTTTGAGTTAAAACTAAGGATAGATTGAGAACAGTTGAAGATTCATAGCAACCACTGAGGTGAATGAGATGGTGATTTGAAAGAAAAAGAAGGTCAAATATCTTGTGCAGTCTCATCACTACATAGTTCCTGAAAAATGATTATTACTGTAACAAAAATATGATTCTGATGATTAACTGAATGTTAGCACACGTTTAGAAAACATATCTTCTAACAGCCGTCTTCTTTAAAAGCATTATTTCTAAAAGTGTTATTCCTAACAGCACCTCCTCTTGATCGGCGCTCTCCAGATCCCGCCACTCCTCGATCGGCCGTCCGAGGTCGATAGTGTTCATGGGAATCTTCACTTCTCCAATGACGTCATGTTTGGAAAATCGGTCGTAGTCATAAACAGACATCACCAGAGTCTTCCCACCGAGCTCCTCGTAGGGGATCTGATGAACAGACATGATATTATGTTGTTTTACGTGCTGCTATCTCATATGATTTTCCATTAGTGATTATATGATAGTAAAAGCAAATTAAATACTCAAATAATGAGTCAATAAAAAGGCACAGCTGAAGAAATACGTTTCAAAATGTCAACTCAAAATATTTATTTAGTATATTAAAGAGGAATTTTAAAAATTCACTATGTGTTCTCATTAATTTCTTCTGGCAGATTTACATTTCAGAGAAGTTTAAATTAACACATTTATAGTGTGTAAAAAATACTCTGCTGTGATTCATATTTTGGTAATCATGATTTTCCCACATAAAAAAGTTTTAAAAAAATCCCTCTGAAAAAAGAGCTAGAGGTTAGCATCTCTTATCTTGTTAGCCTGTTAGCTTGTAAGCTAACTGGCAATGGCTGACACAGCGTTGGTGGTTGTGATACATACAATAATATCTGCGACAATGAGGCATTTGTTCAATTGTGGAAAGAAGCTCCAGGGTCTGGTTTACATCCAAAAAGTGTACGCGCTACCTTGTTTGCTGTCAAAACCTTCATTATGCTAATGCTAACTCTGCTCTCTGTAGTGACAACTGGTGGAAAATCAATTCCAGCTATGGTGGAAAATCAGTGAATGGGTATACACTTAAAAGCTGACAAGATGAAACAAAGTTAAATATTGAAAATACAAATTATCTTAAAAGATACCCTGTGTTTGGGGTGAAATAGCATTTCAGAGATACAAACTGACTTTAATTGCATTATATCATCTTTGATTTAAAGAGAGAGGAAAGACAAATATTAGCAGAGATAACAGGCTCCGACTGACTGAAACAATCCTAAATGAAGATGTAGATAATTCTTTATGCTTCCATCCCTTGCAGACACCGTCTAGACTAATCAAAAACCTTTCATGTTCAAACAGAAGTCAAACTCAGATGAACCTTCTCAGTGAAACACTAAATGTGGCAATGAACCTCCCTTCAGCTCTGTTTGGAAGAGGAAATAAGATGGGTTTTTTTTGCTACTGCAAATTTGCAGGCAGGCTGAGCTTCCAGCGAGACCCAGAGCCACTTGTAAAGTCTCTGCGGGGTTTATTAGCCGGGACAGGAAAGAGCAGCATGTACTGTCAGCTGCACAGACCACTGAGAACACACATCTGAGACACACACTATAAGGGACGCGCTGGCAGCTGGTTAAAGGAGGATTATTTTTGCAGTTTGCTTCATATAAAAACACAAACATCCTCTCTATCAACCATAAAAAGTTTGATGTATGTCTCTCTTTCTGTTTACGGCTGCATCGATACTAATCAAAGCAGTGCACACCTCTCCTGCACCAAAGTCTCCAACAACAGACGCACACACTGAGGCTCACCTTAAATACAAATGTCTCATTGAAGACAGGGTTCAGTGTTTTCTTGTGGACTTTGGTGTCAAACTTCTTTTTCTTGTCAGGTAGGAGGAGGACTTTAACGTAAGGATCGGAGGTTCCACCTGAGTCCATGGATATGAGGTCCGCAGCTTGAAGGATGCCGACTGTGAGCTGTGTGCAGAGGAGGTCGTGGGCAGAAAGCAGGGGACAGGAAAGAGAATTTTATCATGCAAAGCGAAAATGTCATTTGTGTCAGGGTCACTGCAGCAGAGATTGGTTATGTAACATCATCTGACAACTTAAGCCTCACAATCAATCTCCCTAAATTTTGTGCTCCACTGCAGATGTTTCAAATGTCAGAGGGTTTTCAACGTGACACGTCTGTCGCATTTTGATTTTTCTCTTCCATAAGATGTGTGTACGTATGTATGTTTGTGCACCTTTTATACTAATCTCTGCTCTGTTTTCTGTTGACTTAATGTAAGACACTTCCTCTTTGATTCGCCACTCAAAGCCTCATTAATTCATGTCATATACTACCACTGTGTCCATATGCTGCTGAGAGCATTACAGTAATGATGATAAGGTTACTTAATCTTTGACAAATCTATTCCCTTTTCCCTGAGCCAGAGTTATTATAAAAGGATGCATTACATATCTAGATTTTCAGGTATTTTTAATGAGAGGTCAAGACATTTCCAGCCATGTTTGTAGTGAGGAAAGCAAGTACTTTTTCATGAGAGTTTGGGACATTTCCAGCAGTGTCTGTAGCAAGAAAAGCAGGTATTTTAAATGGGAGGTTGGGGCATTTTCAGCTGTCTGTGTAGCAACTAAAGCAGATGTAATTTGATGAGAGGTCAGGACATTTCAAGCCATGTTTGTAGTGACCAAAGTGGGTATTTTAAACGAGAGGTCGGAATATTTTTAACCGTGTTAGTATCAACAGAAGAGGGTAAAAGGTTGAGGCATTTCAAGCTGTGTCTGTAATGACAAAAGCGGGTACTTTGAACAAGAGTTCAGGACATCTTGAGCTATATTTGTGGCTACAAAAGCTGGTATTTTTAATAGGAGGTCAGGGCATTTTCAGCTGTGTTTGTAGCAACTAAAGCAGGTGCTTTTTAATGAGAAGTCAGGACATTTCCAGCCATGTTTGTACTGAGGAAAGCAGAGTTTGGGACATTTCCAGCAGTGTTTGAAGCAACAAAAGAAGGTATTTTTAAGACATTTCAAGCTGTGTCTGTAGCTTTTTTAAGGCGAGGTTGGGACATTCCCAGTCATGTTTATAGTGCAAAAGAGGGGATTTTTAACATTAGTCTGGGACATTTTCAGCTATGTCTGAGGCAAAAAAAGCAGGTGTTTTTCTTTTTAGAGTTTGGGACATTTCTAGCCATGTCTGTCGCAACAAAAGTGTGTGTTTTATGACAAGTGTTTGGGATATTTCTGGCCATATTTGTAGTGATATTTTAACCCTAAACCTAACCAAAATGTTAACCACAGCACTGTCACAACATAAAACTGAAAATCGAAATGTAAAGTTTTAACATATCTGCTACACATGAAACTTAGAAATGTGACATATCCGTGGTTTTAAGAAGTGTTCAAGGCCATCATATATTTTAGCGATTGGGTTGCTTTACATATGCTAAGCTAAGCTAACCGGCTGCTAACTGTACCTTTAAATTCAGCCTACAGACATAAAGTATCAAATCTGTTTTTCTCTCAGCAAGAAACCTGATCAGTTTATTTCCCAAAACCTTGAACTATTTCTTCAATACTGGAAAATTCAATGAAGATAGGATATAAATATAAAATGTGCAACACTTAAAAAATCTATCGTTCTATCTCAGACATCTAACATTGTTCACAATGCTTCAAAAATACAAATTTTTTCCTATAAAGCTTGATAATATATGTGATGTATGTCCAAGTGACACCAACAGACCTTTGCATTTTCAAAGTCATAATCTATAGAGTATTGCAGCTTCCCCAGTTTCTCCTGTTCTTTCTCCTCTTCCTCTTTCTCCTCCTCCGTCAGTCCAGTCTCTCCCTCGTCATCATCCTCGTCGTCCTGGTGTATCTGTGGTGTGAAGGTAACGAGATAGAACAGGGTGTTAAAGGTCAGGGGGGGGGTGAGGGATCACACTACAGGGCTCCCCATGACAGCCAGCATGCCACAGACACTGGAGCTCCAGGAGTTTTTACGTGGGAGATACATGTTTTTGGTTACTGCTTACCTGCACAGCACCTGATGATAATAACCAGGGATGTATCATTGTGAGAAATCTCTACTGGTAACATATAAATACATGTTTATACTCCTGCACACCTTGTCCTCTCAGTGTTTTTTGGATCATTGGGCAACCCCTTCGACATGCTTGTGCAGTTCAGTGACAGCCAGAGTCAGTGGAGGCTTTGCATGCTAGTTCCACTAAGAGGGGTGATCAATGCAACAGTTTTCCAATGAAATCAGGTATTAGCATAGTGCGCTTGTTTGTCAAAGAGCTTTGACTTCACCGAATGACGGTGGAGATAAATGTTTAAATAAAAACCCCTAAGGAACTAGCTCACAACAGCAAATGCCAATGCATACTAAAAATGATAAAAGGCAAATACTCAGTGCAAGGAGCTGGCTTTCAAATAACCTTTTCAAAACCTACATTCACAACTTTGATATTTCACAATAAAATCCAGAACTTTTTTTAACCTTCATGCCTCGTTTTACCTCTAAATTTATGTGGCACCAAAAAAAAAAGCTTCTCTTCTCGTATTACAGTAAATGGTGTAGGATTAAAGGGCACAGCCAGCTATTTGAATAATGTCTTATTGCTGCAGTGTTATCATTGTTGTTAAATTAAAGCCTCATTGCCAAGGTGACCTTGTCTTTGAAATGTTTTAACTTCTTTGTCAGGCCATCCAGTGTCTCCACATCCTACCTGCTCTTTGAGCGTTGCAATTAAAAGGACAGATTTGCGAGTGTTTGGCTCTTCATGCAGTTTTATCATCACCGTTTCCATGTCTCCCAAACAACCAACCATGCCCTTTATCACATGCATAGATTAATAGTGTTAAAAGTGTCTTGCATATCATCTCTTAGTCCAATACTTTCCATATTGGTGTTATAGTCACATTGTCACAGGAACAATGCGTTAGATGGTTAGACTCTCCTCTCTGGGGTTTATGGAGCACATCATAGCTTTCCATTGTTACATTCTCAAGCTGTCATGACAAAAATTTTAAGAAAAAAAAAAGTTGCAAAGGAAGCTACGACTTTCATTCCATGAAACCCCCCTCCGCCCCGGGGGGCCAGAGAGCGTCAACGTGAGCTATCCACCTACCGTAGAGCGGGAGTCCACCACAGTCAAGTAACACGAGGCACACACAGAACAGACACAAAGCGGGGGAAAAAAGGAGGAGAGCAGAGAGAGGAAGAGATTCAACTCACAAGACACCAAACACACTACAAAAGAGAGGCAGTCAACACCACCACCACCACCACCACCACCACCACAATTATGATGAGAAATGACACGCTTGTTTTCGGCTGGGGACGATAAATTCACATCATGGACACAAGTAATTGATTGCTTTAATTAACTGTCAGTGGAGCGCAGGGCAATCTGTGGTGATGTTAGCTGATTAGGCTTCAAATGAATCACTCGCTTTTCGAACATTTATCCTCTGATTTACTGAACTTTGCCTCCAAATTCTCCCAATATTTCTGCGGGGTCTCATGCCTTCATCTATCATGTTTAATTATAAAAATGTAGCCTTTTTGTACTGTGCGACTTGTCTGAACAAACTTTGCACTTCATTATTCTTTGCCACCCCGTAACAAAGTGCGTCATTTTTCACCACGGGGCCACAACGGAATACGTCACACATTTAAACGACCACAACAACAACATCGAATAAATGGAGGGGAAGAGAGCTCTCCTTGTGTCCTCTACAGCCTGGGCTACAAAAGCTGCTGGTAAAAGATCAAATTCGGTTAGCTAGAGACACATTTCAATAAAGAAAAACTCAGCAATACAAATGTCATCAACAACGATAAAAAGTTGAATGATAAATTGTTGTAGAAGAGGCAAAACGTCACCCAAAACATCCTGTTACTCTGACTTTTTCAGCACGGAGGAAGCACAAGGCGTCATACCTCGCCACCCTGCATGTTCTTCATGTTGAAGCCGTCTTTGCCCTTCTTCCCCTTCTTGTTCTTCTTCTTCTTGCAGCAGCATTTTTTGATTATGCAGAAGCAGCAGGTGAGGATGAGCAACGCGGCCACCACAGCGATGGCGATCAGAGCCCATGGAGGCACTGTCGGTTTCAGAAAACAACAGAGCAGTATCTACTGAGACCTGTAACTTTTATTTCCCTAAAACATTTAAAATAAAGAACACCTTGACTCTGACCAGGAAGTGAGGACGGACTGCAGCACTACTTACATGGAATTTTATCAATTTCATTCAAGAATTTGCTCTTGATCTCCTCGAACATGTCGTTCTTGCTGATCTCTGTGTTGTTGGAGCCAGAGGTCTCCGGCACCGAGGTGGAGATGAAAGCCTGGGTGGGTGCCATGGTGGCGGTGGTGACACCGGTGGGCTCGGCGGCCGCCACGGCCTGTGGCTTTCTGAACAAGTTGAACTTCATTGTCAAAGACTAGGCGCAGCGTCCCTGAGGCAAACAGATCAGACAGAGACAAGATGAGACACATAAAAAAAAAACTGTAGTGTCACGACCCCGGTGCTGAAACATGGAACAAAAGTGTTTCAACTTATATTGAAAGACTTTCAGGATTATTGTAACAGACGTTCATTTAATTCTACCAGTGTCAGTAGCACTGTACATTTTTTCTGGCCACTGGGAAAAGACCAAACCGATGTGTATTATAGATCAGATGAAAAAAATGTAGTGTTGAAAAGAAAACTCAGTTAATTTATTATTTTTACTGAAAAAGACTAAAAAGGACTTGGTGTAACATCTCTGAGGAATATGCTCTCTTTCCAAGAATCGGATTGAAAAATTGATCCTACTCTCATGTCTCTACATTAAGCTGACAAGACAGGCAATTAGCTTAGCTTGGCATGGCTAAGCTAGCTGACTGGTAAGAACAAGTCGGGTCCATCAGCATCTCTTAAGCCAATCTGTTTCCATCCTAACTCATCACATCCAGCTGCTTGGTCAGTGATGTTCAAGTCTACTTATTACGAGCTAGGTATCCTCCTGCTTTTGTTGTTGATGTTCCTGAACGGCGTGTCAGTTTACGCCTGTTACATGTATTGTGTCTTTTCAAAATACACGTCAGTTTTCACAGGAAATGTATGTTGTTTCTGCTTGTTAGATGCATACGGTCTTTTTCAAAATAAACTTACAACATCTGTAAAACAATTCATATTAACGTTTATTTCCTTGTGCAACAAGGACCCCTTCACCCTGTCTTCTACCAACCCTAAAGAGACTTTCGAGCTTCGAACCCAACAGGTGCCATCTGGCTGACTGGTGGTGTATCATTGCACCATGAAAGGTCTGATGCTTAAATTGCTGACAAAGAAGCGGTATTTGATGAGTTTGGAACAAGAAGGGTGTGCCAAGACTCACGATTTAACATATTATATCATGCTTGATGCGCCATTACACAAACTGAAATGCGAAAGAGACAATGCATGGTTTTAGTGGGAGTCATGTTTCTGGAGCTATTTCTTGACGAACAAGGCAACGAGGTGAAAACATTCTAGATACAACGCACAACCAAACTGATGTTGATTATTTCAGGTTGCTAAATATGTTTTGTTGCTGTCCCCTCAGCAGCACATCGCCCAGCCTCCATGCCAGACTCAACCCCACCTCCCTGAACTAGGGGCGTGCCGACCAGCTTCCACTGCCTGTAGCACACTAACCATGGACAAGAACCTCATACAACCCCACCTTGGAAGATCCAAACTGATCCCTCTTATAATTATGTGTGTGTGAAGAGAGGGACACTCTTGAATTCAAGCCACTGAAATTGCAGACCCTACCTGTTTGAAATAATGTTAAAGTGAACAAAACACTTATAGGAAAGTTTAAGTGCCTGCATTCACTGGGCACCTTAATGGAGACTGATTTAAGAATCTGTGTAGGGTCTACAGTATAGAAACAGAATGAGAAAAAGGACGTTTCCTTTCAAATCAACATAGCAGGATGCTTCGAACCATTTTTATGTGTCCAACTGCCTTTGCAACCACTGTAACAGGCTAACTTCTGTTTAAAGAAACCAGCTTGTGGCAAGTTGCGAACTCACTGAGGTGAGGTTTTGCAGTAACGGTCAAACGAGCAGTGGAATAGTACAAAGCATGAGGAGGCGTCCTCTATGATATATCTTTGTTGCCTTGCTGCTGAGAGAAATCGAGGATTCTTGAATTTAATTGCTTTATATCTAAATGATAAGACGTCAACGTCTTTTCATTCATATCTCAAACTAGAGAGTGTGACACACGTTAGAGTCCCACTGACATGTTGTCAGCATAACAGCTACCATTAATTGCCTTTTTCTTTCAAAGTAGTGAAATGACCATGGCAAACAGTTCGACGTCCATTCATTATATTTCTATGGTCTTTAGGCTGTAGACCTTGTTGCCTGGCAACCTTACAGAAACAACAAGACTTCACGAAGACACTGGGTTCAGCTGTTTGTGAGCCTGAAGGTGTGTTCAGACAGAATGCGAGGCGAAGTTTAGAGGCGGCACAATTGCATACAGAGAGGCGAGTGGGTGCGATTTGCCACAGGAAACTGAGGCGAAGATGAAGCCACCCGAGTTGAAAATGTTTTAACTTGAGCTCAGAATACCAGAAACACCAGAGCTTTATCAGCGTGCTTCATACATGCACAGAGATTAAAGGAAAGAGGAAAGAAATTAGTAGGATATAGCAGAGAGAACTGGAGCCAGTGTCTCAGCTGAACACAAACTCATAGGTACACACACACAGGCCGGTGCACAAAACACCTTAAGTTAAGATTTTCCTTAAAGTCCTTGATAAGGTCTCCTCAAAATAAAATCAGCTGCACAAAACACCCTTAAGTTTTCTCCATAAGGTTTTCTTAAATGTTCACTTAAGCATGGTTTTCACCTTGTCTTGGTCTTATACTTAAGGGATCCCTAGACTGTTGCACAAAAGACCTTAGCAACCAAAGCAAGGTATAAAAACACTTAAGGTACCTCTGACCCAGCTTTACTGCAACATGACCGAGTTTGTGGTGATAAATTAAAAAACTAAATCACCCTGAGGAGTGTTCTGCGACCAGGAGAAACCGATAGATACACTTTTGATTTTACACCATAGCTTTGACTGAATTTATTTTCATTGTTTCCTCCAACAATCTTTTTCTGGTATTTGAGGATCAAATTTACTTTGTAGTTTGTGCTTTCTATGACTGTTTTCCCCAGAAGTATAATCTTTTCCTCCTCTGACCAATATGGTTGTCTTATCTTGTTTTTTTCTGCCATTTTTTCACTATCTAACTATAAGACGACTTTTGGGATGAAAACAGGCATCACAAGCGTTAGTCCAAGCAAACAAACAATCTCCATGGAAACTTTTACTGCTGTAAAATCTCATGAAATGCAGTAAATGAGTTAACATTTTTCCTTAACGAAGGAAACCTATAATGGGATTCTGTGCAACTGTGTAAGTTCCTCAGCTAAGGAGAAATTAAGCCTTAAGTGTCATACTTCAGGAAATACTTAAGGTGTTTTGTGCAGCTGGTCAGGCCCTTAGGAAGTGTGCCAGGTTTGAAGCCAATTTCTGTAGTGGCCAAACAGTGGAATTACAACTTTTGAATCCATCACATTATGTCATTGAGCCCTAGAAGACTTTTCGCCATTGACTTACATTGGGAAGGAGACATCTGCAAATCAGTGGATACATTTTTTTGAGTGTCACAACCCCCACAAAATGACTATTTTCACTATCAGGATTTGATCCATTTGGTTAAATAACATTTGGAAAGTCTAGAGCACTAAACCAGAAGTCTTTTGTGCACATCCTCTTTGGGTTCAATGATGTGGACGCAGTGCCGATCATCCGGGTTATGTTATATGCGGAAGTCAAACGTTTTTGGCTCTATGCACCACTCATGGATGTATAAAGAGAACTGGATACAGCGATGGAGGCAGTAAAGTTGCTCAGTGGCGCATGAAACCAAAAAAGTTTGTCTTCCTAGCTAACTTGTGGTTTAGTGTTTAACGTTCTTGGCTTTGTGTGCCACTAAGCAACTTTCAAAGGAATGAACAGGGTCCTTTGCCAGCTAGCTTACATCTAATGTCTGGACAGTTGGCGCACTGGCTATTTGAGCACAGACTGCACAACCAGTCCAGATTTTAAATGTGGGCACATGGCATGAAGTGAAAATGTGCTTCGCTTACAATTTGAATACACCTTGAAAGGTGCTGAGAGCCAGGCTGTTTCCCCCATCTATAGTCCTTGTACTAAGTCATCATCACACCTCGACTCCAGCTCCACAGATGAAGCAAAGTTCTGAGAGTGATGTTGCTCTTCTTATCTAACTCTTTGAGAGAAAGCAAATAAGCACATTTCCCAAAGTGTTACTGGACTGTTCCTTCAAGTAAAAAATGCCAAATCAAATAAAAAAGATGTTTTGTTTCAGTCCCCGCTTAAAAGCTTTTCATGTTCACTCCTAATACATTGTTGCTCCTTCAGAATGTGACTAATGGATGATGATGATCCCATCTGTTTGAGAGATGATGAGATCAAGAGCTGCAATGGAGCCACTCAGCTCTGTGAAAGATGGAGGGATGTAGAAACAGACAGTCTGGGAGTCATCACAATCAACAATGTTCATTGTCACTGAAGGATTAAACACAAACCAGTTACGTTAATGAGCGCAAATCCTCAACGAGAAATCTCACAGGACATAAGAGCCACGAAGGTTGAGACTAAACACACTCATTGTGCTGATGATGTGACAATTTGCTGTCTCTGTGAAGAATGAGCAGAGACTGAGGTGATTGTTTCTGCCCCTCTGAACACAATGATCTGACAGAACTGAAGGAGAACAGGTAGGGAGATCTCGACAGGTAGATAATAGCTTCACTGTTAAAGGAATAGATAGGAAGACTGGAGTGGTCCTGGTCGGTGGATATTGTTACCTTTGGACACAGCCATGCTAGCTGTTTCTAGTCTTTATGCTAAGCTAAGCTAACTAGCACCTAGCGATAGCTTCACATTTACTGCACAGACATGAGAGTGGTATCAAACATCTCATTTAAGTATGGCCAAAAGTGAATATGTTTCCGAAATTTTTGAACTATTCCTTTAACACTATCCGCAGAGCATGAATACCCTGAGTTTAATCTCCTGTCCTTCTCTGTGTGGCATTAACATGCTCTAAATGACATGTTACATGAATCTGAAACCGTTTTTTTTTTGTCTGTTTATAGACGAATCTGGCAAAGTATCGGAAGTAAACAAGTTGCCATTACTGCAGTGGTGTCACCCTACAATATGCACACATTTGAACAAGGTAAGCTGTCTTCTACTTTTACCTTTACTTTCTATGTAACATTACCTTTGACAGCATCGGGAAGAACCTGCACAGTTCTCAGCTGTGCCAACACAAGTGGCAAACCTTTGCTTTGGAAAAAGAAAAATTGTGAAACAACTAATGTTAGCTTAGTTAACACTGGTGTAGCTAGCTAACAATAATGGGCTAACTGTCTAGGGGCTGTTGTGGTCCCAAAGAATAATATAACTTAACTGTGAAATATAATGTAAGTTGCTTTAACTAGAGCAGGGGTTCAGAGACACAGGCGGCTCCCTGTGGTTTTGACAGAGAATGATGTGGAAATGAATAACTGTAATTTTTAATGTTCATTTAGTTGTAGGCCTAAAGTGATTCTTACATTCTTCAGTTGTAAAAATGCATTTCATCAACTAAAATGTGAGTCATACGTCTGTGGCCTGGAGCCTTTTACTCTTAACAACATCACTTGCGATGGCTACAGTTGTCTTGAGTCTCCTTAGCTGAGCTGGCTGTGGATTCCCAAGTTAAAGTACCAAATAATCAAAATCAGCCCTAAAACATATTAATGAACGCTCATTTAGATCTGTTAGTGATGCTGATTGGCTGAATTTGACTTAAAACGCTCAATTACCTTTGTTATGAGGCTCAAATATGTTTTGTGGCTTCGGACAGATTTTTTTTTTGGCTAAGAATGGCTCTTTTGATAGTAAAGGTTGCCAACCCCTGAACCTGAGCAACAACTACAAGCAAACATCATTTAGTCAGCATCACAAACAGGACACAGACAATGTCATCTGGTGTTTTGGTGTAACGAGTGAATGTTAAAGGTGACTCTCAGCTGAATGCGTTGTGGTTGCTCATTCTGACAGCAGCTGTTGAAAACACCGTCAGAACATGTAGGTGACCTCCTAAGCTTTCAATTTTTAGAAAAATCAATTTTAAAAACATCTGTTTATTATGTAAACGACCATTTACGTGAAGTAGCCTACGACAAGAAACCATAGACGCATTTGGTTTAGCAGGAGTGATATTTTTTCAACCACTAAAAACTTAACTGTCATTTGGCAGACAACAGTAATGTCTACAAGTTTGTCATATATTGGCTCAGACAATTTAAAAGACTGACAACCTTTGGTGCTGTCACTTTCAGACGGCAGCCGCAGACGCTACGTCATGCCACCACAGTACAGGTGACACCGCAAGATGACAGAATACACAAAGAGGTCGCCAGATTTATTTATGTTTTTGACTTTGTGACTGTGAAGAGGAACAAGATGGAGTGGAGTCTGTGATTCAAACATATAAAAAAATGACTTAATTGGATTTGATATGTAATCGCTGGCATGTAAATGCACTGCATCCCAAAAAGAATCAATACTTGAATACTTGATATAATTCAATAAAAGAAACAGAGCTGAAATAATGAGCTGACTAAACCATAAGTTGACTGACAAAAATAAATGAGTAGGCTGCAATTTTTAAAACTGATTAATACTGAAAGTCATTTTTTAAAGCCAAAACTTCAATTATTCAAACTGATCCCAGCTCCTCAGTTGTGAGGATTTGCAGCTTTTGTAATTGTAAATGAAATATATTTAGTTTTTGGACTGTTGTCAGACAAAATAAAACCTTTGATGACATCATCTTGGCCACAGTCATTCACAGTTTTCCAACATTTTTCAGACCAAACAATGACTCATTTAGTCTCAGATGAATCGTTAGCTTTAGCTCTTAAGAGGAATAAATGAAAGTGTGCTGCCAAAAAAAAAACAAATAATGAAGCTGCCATTCAAATCAGTCTCACCACAATCATTCATCTTTTTTATCCTCTGGAAATTCAATCCATCGCAAAACAGCTGACAAAAACGATTTACCTCCCAGCCTCAACTGAGCGATATATAATTTATTCTCTGTTTTCTCTTTGCATAACTAAAAGTGACACCAGAACACTATTAGCATTTATGAAGGTGTTGATGCTCGGCTCTAAATGAGGCTCGCTGTTTATTCACAAAACAAAGAAAAACATATGCTGCAGATAACTGGGCGCATTTGACAAGTGTGGCTTTTATTTACTTTGGAATCAGTGTAATATCATTTGGTGCAGAGAAAAAGAAATCCTCCTGTTTGTGGCCATTTATTAGATCACTTAATTCAGACAGTAATGTTGCACTAATAAGGACATGGGGAGAGGAAACAGTTTGGTGGTTTAGGATCTATCAGCGGGAATATTTTTACTGCAGTATGATACATTTCTGGGAGCCACCGACTGGTATTATTTTCACAGTGATTCAGACGCTGCCTTCATGCCTTCATGCCTTCATGCCCCCCCACCAGCTCAACATAATGCTAAAGAATAATTGGCAATTTGACAATGGCTCACATGTACTGCAGTGTGTTTGTTTGCTTTTGCTTCAGGGTGAAGAATTCGAATAGGGAAAGTGTTTTGACAGAAAAGGTCATGAAATTAATACATATTCAAGCATGCAGAGAGAGCAAAATGGGAGTCACTGTATTTTGTTTTTATTCCTCAGTAGCTTAATATCGCCGCTACAACTGTTAAACAAGTACTACGAGGAGGCAGGAAAAGAGAAAATGAAACATAAAATAAAAATGAACAAAACACTCAGCATGAATAAAAGATAAAACAAATTGTGTGTGTGTATCTGAGGATGTGAGGTTGTGTGTGTGTGCACGCATGTGTGTGTGCGTGAACACAGTTTTTAGATGTTCTGAGGATTTATGTTTTATCTCCGCCTAAAAGCACTAAAAGAAAATGATCTGTCTCAGTTTAGAAGACGGACAATTTCGATTCGCCGTTTAAAACGAGCGAGGACAACATCGAAGTGCAGGGTTACACACACACACACACACACACACACACACACACACGAGTCAAATTAGAGTGATACACAGTGAGTTTTTGCTGTGGAGACATTTTCATCTGAATAAGCTCACAGTGCATGTGAGGATTTCTGTATCACAACATGAACGTGAACCGACGTCTGACACACACGATCATGATGTAACCTCATCCTCATTGACTCACAGGCCACAGATCAATACATATTACATTCCAACGTGTATTTATTTATTAATTTTTTTGACTCCTCTTGTTGTGAGGTGGTCAAATCCGTGCCGTTCACACACACACACACACACACAGCACAGTTGAGGCCCGTGTGCTGTGGGCCAGCAGATTATTGTTGCTAAGCAATCCTCGTAGTGTCTATCAGCTATCCAGTATTGCCCACAACCTGCCTATAGCCGAGGTGACCAGCCAATCAAATAACCAATTGGCTCAGAGCCAGCGTCAAGTCACTGCCTGAGCGGCGGGCGTGATGAGAGTGCCGACTGCTGTGGTATGATTTATGATGACTGTGATTAAAGTTTCAGCTGCAACAGGGGTCCCTCCAAAAAAAAAAAACCAGTCACTTTGTGTCTGTACAGGAAATCATCACCTCGAATCACCTCTGACAAAACATGTAACGAGCAGGAATAACTCTCCAACTTCCATAACTTAGCATGACGCTCCCTGTTGCATTCAAATGATCGGTGACAGGCGAATGCAACATAAAATGAAACACATCCATAGGCCCCCCTTCTTGTTTTAGCCTGGTGTTTACCTCTGTGCCATCAGCACTCAGTCCTTATCTGCCTTTGATTTCTGCAGCTCACCACTGGCCAGCATCACTCAGCCACAGACACACACAAAAAAAAGGCTCAGACACATCCAGATTCACGAGCACATTCATGTACAGGTGCAGTGTAATAGTTTACCATGACTCACTTAGTTAGAAAATGCAGTAAAGATCCTCTCAGATAGCCATCTCCCAGTTTGACTGCATTCATGTCACATTGCTGCCCCTGAATTTAAAACAAAAAAAGACCCCCAAAACAAAACTCACCAGTCAGATGTGGTATTCCCCCTCGCGAGGTGGCCCATCCAATATCAATAACTACAGCGAGCTACAGTCCCTCAGAGCTGTGGTAACATAGTCCGATCTCTCCCATAAGCAGAGACTGCAGTCTCCTCTCACTTCTCTCCACTGCAGCACTACACCCCTCCTCCTCCTCCTCCTCCACCTCCTCCTCCTCTTCCAATGCACACCATCTCCCCCATTTTCCACCCTCCCATCACACACCTCCCTACTCCCTCTCTGTCTCTCCCTCAATGTACTCATGCACGCAGCCTCTTTACCTCTTTCTCCCCGTCTCTTTCTCTCTCCATCTCGCTCTCCCCAGCCTCATTTGTGATGCTGCTCACACAGCTGATTGCAGCATGCCACTCTTTGGTCTAGCATTGGAGGGCAGTTGTAAAAGATCAATATGCACAAGCTTTGGGGTGGAGGGGCAGAGGGGCGGGGGTGTTTGTATAGGGCTCGCATTGATCAGACATGGAGCAAGGTAGGTAGTAGGACAGCTGACAAACTCTTAAAGGGTGTGCTGACTTTAGCACGTCAGCTCACAAACAGCATCACAGCAAGCTCATACAATTAATTGGATCCCTGCAATTGATCTCAAATGGGCGATTTAACCCTCTGGAGGGATCCTTCCCATTCACAATGAACAACTGAAAGCAAGAATGATTAGGCCGACTCGTCTGCCTTTCACTGATCCCTCAGGAGGCTCGTCAGTGATGATTGGAAGTGAGCAGGTTGCAAAGCATCTTCTCCAGTTACAATACAAACAAAAAAATGCAGCCCACAGCTTTGACTCAAAACCATCACATCATGAAACAACTGATGTGTGACCATGACATATACCCATGCACAGACAGAGTCGAAGCTTAACTGTGAAAACCCTGCAAGTCCTCACAGCCGTTAGTTTCATTCTGCATGATAAACCGGTTTCAAATCAGCAAATGCATGAAAAAGTCCCCCATGCGGTTACTTCTGTACATATTTGAGTCCTTTTCAATTCCAGCATTCAATCTTTTTCCCCGGCTCTCTCCTCAAACCCTCTTCCCTTCCTCACTCTCCTTGGGGAAATACCTCTCTGTGTGCTCATGTTCGGCGAGCAGCTGTCAGGAGCCAGTGTGAGGTGGCTCCTCTCACTTCAGGTTACAGTGCAGTGAGCTGCTTCTGCCAGAGGGGGGCAGGGATCCCACACAAAAGTGCTGCATCACAGAGCATCCTTTTTTTTCTCTATACCGCAAAATTATGCCCTGATACAGGTCCAGATACGGTCTCCATGTTTTCCCACACATCAGTTTTGTTTGCTGGCAGAAGCAAAAGTGACTCAGACTAACTCTTTTTAATAAAACATTTAGTTGGAAAGCTGTTCACGATTATCAAGGTCTTTTTGCTTTATTAAGGCTGGATATCTCACTTCCTTTTTATGTGTAAATTCTGTGCAACTTTGCTATTTCATCAGGTTCTCTAAACCTTTTCATTGTAGCAGTGAGCTGAGTGACCTTGCTGTCAACCTGCAGGCTGCATAACTCAGATTAGAAACGAGTGAATTTGGTAGGCAGAGGTGGGTCTGAGGGGACGGCACTGGAGTGAAAATGATGTGGAGAACTGAAGCAGTGAGGTGAAGTTAGGAGGGTGACGTTGCTCGTTTCTGGTTAACTTACAGGTTTAGATGCTTGAAGGTAAAAAGTCCTGAGAGATGGAGGTAGGTGTTGTCACTGTCACATCTGTAAAAGTAAACTATGTCCACATTTTGGCAAATAAACGGTTCTCTATCTTGCTGAGAGCTGACTGCAGTCAGAGCAGATTTCACCTGGCAGCACAGGACGTAACACAGAGCAGGATTGTAAACATAAACTGTGGAGCTGGTATAGCTAACAGGCTAAGAGTGATCCACAGTGTGGAACATTAAACAGCTTCTGATGACACGCTTCATTGGCTGTAGCTTCTGTCAGTGTCCTTGAACTCACTGCAGAGAAGCAGCGTCACTCCTTCTCTGCTGCTCATATTCAAGATGTTTAGCCCTGCAGTTATATAAACAAGAATACAAACAAACAGTATCTGAATAAGGCATCGTTCCTCTCACATCACTCTCAAACTGGCTGGACCTTGAGGAGCCTCGTGATTTTGCTTGTCAAAGTTCAATCAGAAGGATCCGATGGATGGAGATGAGGATCAATACTATTTTCATATTCCTATGTAACAGACAGATACGACTGGAGCCTGGAGGTGGTTAGCTTAGCTTAGCATTATGACTGGGAAGAGGGGGGAGCAGCTGTCAGTGAGTAATACAATCCACCTACAAGAACCATTTATAAACATTAATTAAAGAAGAAACTGACAACTTTTCAACCCCTCCAGTGTTTCCAAGCTGTATTATTGTTAGCACAGCTGTTGCAAAGACAACCGAACGCTTCCTGATTTTCTCAGAGCCAACAGGGCTCTGCTTCCTCCAACAGAATTTGTTCCACGTGTGCCATTTCAGCTACTGAGGATCATAAGTGCATTGAACTTACAATGATACTTTTGGTAACTGGGTAAAATTACCAATTGCTACTGGGGTGAAAAACAAAAGCGCTTCCCGTTCACACTTCACGTTCACACTTGACGCACTTCTTTCGTGCCGTTTGTGCGTACTCGTCGTGTTGACTCTTAGGCAGCCTTCTGCGCTGTATCTTGACACAGGAGTGGACAGTGAAACTACGAGACTAAGGTCTCATTTATACTCAATGTTTGTTCAGTTCAGTTCAGACTACTTTATTTATCCCAAAAGGCCAATTCAGTTTTACAACCTACCCAGACCAGTCACAAACTCACAGGCAGGAACAAGCAGCAACTAACGGCAGCAATATGTCAGAGATCAATACATGGGCAAAAGATAATGCACACTGGTTCTTTGTGTGATCTCGTGCATACTGACTCACACAAGGACCAGGCGAAGAACAATAATTTGCATACATCAATATGTATTGTAGAGGACAGATTCTTCTGTCCGTACTCTATGTTCGTTTTGTTGTATTTGTGCACATTTTCTGAAAGCTTACGGATACGAAGGAAACGCAGCAGCACCATAGGAGATCATAGAGGCAGTGTAGTATAGTTGAAGCGCTACGTAACCACAGGAAAAAACAAATAAATTGAAATAATGGCAAAATAGAATGAATGGGTAATATATAATAATTCATAGTAATATATTTTTTGAATATATATTACCATATATAGTGAAAATAGTGAAAAGACTTCTGCGTCCACATGTCAGGATATATAAAATGGCCGTACAGACCACTGCCATCCACAATGCTGCCAGTTTAAAGGTACAAAATCACAACCGTCTCTACCGCTGTAATATTTGTTGTTTGGAACTCACTCTGTAGTCATTGAAATCCGGTGCTTGGGCAGTGACTTGCAGCGTCAGACACTGACGATAAAAGCCATCCTTTAATGTTGGCATGATATGTGGCCGGTAGCCGTTATAGTTTAACCACGCTTGGCAGCATCAGGGGGAAACATGGCAGGACAAGAACGGAAGTTAAGGCAGTAAAAGTCCATGTAGGGTGCGCAGTAGGGGTGGTGGCTGGGTCTTACAAATACCAACTTTCACCCATGAGAGTGGTGTTTGTGTCCCGTAAGATTCTAAAGCAAAACTGTTTTCATTTTTTCCTAAACCCAACCACGTGCGTTAGTTGTTGGAGGAAAAAAAAAAACTCTATTAGCAGTGTTGTACCTACATCATGCTTTTATTTTGGTAGAGATTGTATGTAAACTGTGAAAACAGAAGTGTATTTTGAAAGAAGAACAGGCAGAACTTGACACAGCGTCCCAGAACGTCAACAACCAACGCATCAAGGTTACCTGTCACTTCGTGTCTGGTCATGGAAAGTCAATGATTAAACGTGGATATGTTATAAAGTCGTAGTGAGAATGTGCTGACGGTAACGTCGTTTGGAACAGATGCATCTATTTTCATACATAAAAGGAGTATAAATGAGCCTTAAGAAGGTGTTGGTGGTTGGGTTTAGGCAACACAACTACTTGGTTAGAGTTAGAAAAAGATCGTGGTTGATGTTAATCATGTGAGTCGACTCATGACTGACATGAACACCTGTCTCTGGGGTTAAAGTCCTGTGCTTGTTTGGACTAATCCACCTCCACTCCTGCCCGCCCTGAGTGGACTCTGTTGCTCTTTATACTACATCTCTTGCTCCGAACATCTAATAATCATGCGGATGGGTTTGCATTTGAGTTGGTTCAAAGGGACACAGCTTGTATGATGTATTTTGGAGCTTTAGGGGTGAGACCAATATGTTGTGCCATAAACCGAGCCTTTAATTTCCCTGATCGTACCTGGTGACAGACAAAATTGCATAGTGAAAATGAGGCTTACAGGGTACCAATCTGAACGCTGATGATGTCATTATTCTATAACCATTACACAGTGCAATCAACATTTACTTCATAATGATAAGTGAAAGCAAAACACATATCTATTTCCACTTAATGTAATGTAATATCTTGCTCGTTATAAAAACAAGGTCGCAGTGATTCTCCTGCTCATCGTGTTGATAAGTGACATTAAGAGACACTGGTGCAGTACTGGTGTCTCTGATTCTCATTCTTACTGACTTTTCTATGACAGGTAGACTGGGAGATGAAAGAAGTCTCTACATGTGGTAAAAACCAGTAGAACAGATTCAAACTCACACAGCTTTAAAGGTTAGGATGGGCTCCAGAACATCAGAGTGAGCGTTTGAAACTGAGCCCGCACGTTAAAGGACACACTCGCAGCTCAGTGATCCATTGTGCTGTCTGAATGGAAAGTTCCTACACTCAGTAATTATACAATGGCATTTAATGCTAAGTATGGCAGCACTCACGGTAAATGTGCATTGAGAGAAGAGGAAACTTGGCAACAACAATAACTTAATCCACTCAAAAGTAGATTTAGGACACAGTGAAGCCTGTCTTCATCGTGGAATAAATTGCAAACAGTAAAAAGGGATGAAATGTTGATGGCAGAGAGCCAAAGCAAACAACACTATTCCACAGACACAGAGTCAATACATATCTGATATAAGAGTAATAGTCACATTATTCTAAGTGAAATCAGATTTTACTTTGCTCTGCAGGAAATCGTGTAAAGCTGCATTATGACTGATTCACAAAATGTCTGAATGACATGTTTTGCCAAAGTAAATACAGAGATCTCGGCGCATTTTATCTTCTGAAGCATCTTAGATGGAGAGCAGAGAGGATGACAGACTAACAGCCTCTTGTACGTCTCACTGGGTCAAACTAACAACATAAAATACATCACTTAATAAAAAGCAACAGCATTTAATCAGGAGAGGACTTTCACCATCAGCTAAAGCAGTGGTTCTCGAGGTTTTTTGTAATGCCTCCACTCAGAAGACAATAAAAAGGTCATGCCCACACACACCCACAAACACATTTTCTTTTATCAATCTGTGACAGTAACCAAGAAAGAAACTTATAAAAAAGAATCCACATTGAATTTTAGTAAAATAAAAGTCAGCATGACAATACGAGCAAACTATTGTCTACTTGTCCTACACGGATCAAATTCATTTAACTTTAAATTTAAACTGTTTTACTTCATATTTTTAGCTCTAGTCATTCATGCTCCACCTGCAGAGGCTCCTTGTCCCCACAGTTTGGGAACCACAGAGCTAACATGCTCTCTGCAACTCCTTCAATGCTGATGTGTTTATCAGATTTAAAATAGTAAAAAGCAATAGTCAGTTGTTTTTCTCCAGGCTTTTAGCTAACAATGGTTTATGGCCATTATTTACTTTATTTTATTCACTTTCGCTGTCATGTTTATGTGGTAAAATTATATTCTATTTGGTATTTTTTTATTATTATATATATATTTTTATCCCCCTTATCATTTCTTTGTCTTATCTTGTTTTTTAATCTAGCTTTTATTTGCAGCAACTCTTTATTGTAATGACTTTTCAATCTAATTTATTGTATTTTATTGTCATCATCTTTTATTCATCTTTTTAATCTTTTCACTCTATTTTATGTAGTTCTTTAGCCTAGTTTTTATTCCACTCTATTTTACTACTATTACTGTTATTGTAGTTTCTAGTTTTATTTTATTACATTTTTATAATTTTTATGGTCTTACGTGCACTTGTCTCAAGTTGTTTAATTGGTTCTGTCTTTTTTTTGCTGTTGTTGTTTTTACTGTCTACACTTGTCCTGTCACATTTTCGGTGTGTCTGGCACTTTGAACTACACTATCCAGTATGAAGGGTGCTTTACGGATAAAGTTTGATCGATTGCTGTAACAGACATATATAACCAGCAGAGGTTTGGTATTGAATCACAAGTCAGTTACAAATGTGATTACTTTAGATTCAACTTGAGAAAAAAAGACCTGTGACTTCACTTGTACATGAGCATTTTGACTTAATATGTAGGAATGTAGGAATATATATCTACATTTTTTTTAATTTATTTTGTATTGTTATGTATATATTTTTCAAATCATTTTATTTAGTTATTGTTTTTTCCCCTCTTGTGTATACATCTGTATATGTGTATATATATATACACATGTGAACACACACACATATATGTGTGTGTGTTCACATGTGTATGTTTATATATATTTTTTTTATTTTTATTTACTAAAAATTGGTGACAGTGTTTGTTAGAAAAAAACAAGTTTAAGAAGATATTAAAGAAAAAAGCGTGCTACAAATCATTAAACTTCCCTTTATTTTCCACTTGTTCAATTTAATCTGACATCCAGTCAAGTTGCAGGAAAGAACCATGAACAACTCACGTTACATTACTGAGCACCAGTTGGAAAAAACAGGATACCAAAGATAGTTTTGTTTATGTACAAAGAAACCTGCCATGGTCATAAAAACAAATTAAAGTATGCAAAATATGCGACTTGAAAATTTGTTTTAACAAATAAGTTCAGATTTGAAAAAGAATCGATGGTTTTTGTGAATACATATATTATTACTGAGTTCTTAAAATGGTATTACATGACTGGGGACTTGCTAGTCTTTACTTAAGACTTCCAAACCTTTGATAACCTATTTAATTATTAAACCTATTAATAATTAAACCTATTTAATCTAATTATTACATTTTAATATTTGCAGCCCTGAACTTTCATGGACATTAACAAGAAGATCAACAATCTGAAACATTATTAATTAAAAGAATAATTAATAGCAGGAAAACAGTAAGTCTGTTAGTGTGTTTTTAAATAGTGTTACAATGAAAGCAATATTACAGATATTTTATTCTGGACGTGGTCATTGGATTTAATCAGCTAATGTTCTCGACCAGGTTTGATAAATCTCTTCTGCGTCCTGACTCAGCAGCTTTGGTGCCTGGCAGAGTTTAGTGCAAGGTCACAATGCAGCTGCATTATCAAACGAAGCAATGATAGTACAGCAGGAGTGGTTCACTTGGATTCCCAGTGCATTGTGGGAAACTCCAGCTCCACTCCTGACTCTCCCTTATTTCCTCAGAGCATCTATGAATGAGCAAACCTCTCTCTCTTTACTAGTCATCCTCTGCACAAACGATGAGTCAGGCCTCAGGACTGTTTCGCGCTGGGACGTCAATAAAAGCAAAACAACCACTATCAAAGCCCCGGATAACAAACATATGCAGAGGACAGCTGCTGCCAACGTTTGCCGGCGCTGAGTTGTGCCGGGACGTTTTGGTCGAGATGATTCGTCTCCTCTGAGGCAGCAGAGAGGATGTGGAAAAGACTGCACCCTCTCAGCTCCTGCAGGGAGTGCTGCAATGCAGGGGTGTAACAGAGAAACACGAAGCTAGGAGGCAGTTTGTCCAACAGTCAGCTGCTCACACTCTTCCTCCATTTCCTGCCATGCCTCACTTCTTCCTCTCCTCGTTGCTTTCATCTTTTACCTCTATCATTACAGCCCTTTCTGCCTCCCCTCTGTCTCTCTGTATCTCTCTCACGCACACACACACACACACACACACTGGTGGTACTCTGGCCCATCATTACTGCAGCGTAGACAACAGTAAACAGAAAGTGCCATATGGTCGCAGTTGGCTCTGTACATCAGTTGCAGTGTTTGGGTGTCTTGGAAGTAGCGGTTGGTCAATAAGGTGAGAGTGTGTCTGTGAATGTGTGTATGTGTGTGAGTGTGTGTGTGTTTGTGTGTGTCAGCAAACAGCGGGTGAATTTTTTATGGAGTGTGTCGAGTGGGTGGATGCCTGTCGAAGAAGAACTCTTGTGCTCTGACAGCAGCCTTTCACTCCAGCTGAGTTACTGGCATGATGATACTACACAGTGTCAGTCTCCCGAGTGAAGGATGGGAGAGCTGTGGTCGCTCGGTGTCAACATGATCATGTGAGTTAAGTCATAACTGATTAAAACTAAATTAAATTCCAAACATTATAGAGGTGATTTAGGGGGATGAGAGTGAAACACTTTTGCTAAAAGCTTGACAGTTAGCCAGACTTTTGGGGCGTCCTATTCCTTCCTCTGAAGATTCAATAGCAAAGAGATGACAGGTAATAAGGGGAGTGAGATGGACTCAAACTGGGCCTTAAAGTTGCCTGTTAAATAATTTGGGCTAATTTTTTGTCATAATTTTATTCCTTTATCGACCCAATCACCAGAAAAAATGTCAGCATTGTACATTTCTGCAAACCACACATAAATTACATTTGTGTGTTATTAGAAGAAGAAGACAGAAGAAGATATACTTGATTAATGCTTGTGTTGTCACATAGATATAGGCCTGAAATACACATGTGCACAAACATGACCTATATACATATTTAATGTACTGATGTCAGAGTAAGTTGGATGTCTTGAACAGGCAACCTGAGCAGTTGGGGGTTTGGTGCTTTGCTCAAGGGCGCCTCTGCAGTGCCGTGGGGGCAAACCAGCACCTCAGCAGCTGCCAGTCCATACTCCAAAGTTGATGCACGGAGACTTGAGCCGACGACCTGTTCCCAGCATAAGTCTCTGTGGCCTGAGCTACTGCCACAGCAATTAT
>JAPZEB010000012.1:9326175-9338718 GCA_029783705.1 Chaetodon striatus
AAAATGTCTTGTCTCACAAACAGTCCAAAACCCAAAGATATTCAGTTTAGAAAGATAACAAAAAGCCGAGAAAAGCAACAAATGAAGCTGTGACCACGGGACAGTTGTAACTGTTACTTGAAAAATAACTTTATGGATTAATTAATTTATCATAATAGTTGGTGATCAATCTTCTGCTGATCGACTAATTGATTAATTGCTGCAGTTCTCAGTAAATCTGGTTCGACTGCTACCCCTTTCCCTTTTAACATCTTTGTCTTCTTTTGAGTGTGTCCTCTTTCCTCTCTGTTGCTCCTCCAGTCTGTATTGTGGATTTGACCCGCTGCATCTTTGGTTAGGCCTGAAGGGTTTAGCAACGACAGCCTTTCTAATCTTTCTAAGTACGCTAACTGAACACAAAAAAACACCTGACCAACTTTCCATGGCTCGTTGTTTGTGCTTGCCTATAGTCTGAATGCAAAGAAGACCAGAGGTTCAATACGTGAGCCACGTCTCTTTTTCTAGGCAGGTCGAACCTTAGACAAATCCATTCTGCTGTATCCTCGGGCAGGAGTGTTGTGCTGATAGTGTCCAACTGACAAAAAACGCACTGCAGCACCACAAAGGCATCAGTTCAGCAACTTTCACAGCGAAGCTCTCAAAGTCTACAAACATCTCTCCTGACATCACTGTCTGCCACATGTGTCAAAACACCTCTCAACACATCAAATGCAATTCTGTGAACCAGCACCGCTGACTGTGCACCTGCTATACAACAATCCAGTCATACTCTCCACACACTGCACTTTGAGTGTGTAGAGTAGAAAATGACAAACATCAACAGTGTGCTTCGTGTACATTGATGCACCTGACAGCCTGTGAAAGAGGATCTCAGTTTAGTGAGGACAGGATTATGGGCTGCAGCAAAGAATCCCATTTCATGAACCATCAAGCAGCAGAAGTCCTCCGGGCACGAACACATCTCCTTTAGGAGGAGCAGTAATGTGGAAACTTAAAGGAGCTCAGATGAGGCCTCCTCACTATCTGCAAGAACGGTCCACAATCTGGTAAAAACATTGCCAATGTTTTTATCAACTATTAACACTGATAACAAACCAGGTACGGTCACATGTGGACCAGTAGGGGCAGACAACACCTGCTAGTAGGTCCTAGAGGCTGATATCAACCATTGGTGTAATTCATCCAATGTGGGTGGAGAGACAAGCAGGCTCAGAACAACAACTGACAACAAACTAAAGAAGAAGTGATTTAACGTTCTGAAATGATCAAATTCAAATTTAAACGGCTTCCCAACAAACCAACACTTTGTGAGACCACATCTTTTTATCATTGGTCCCAAATTTCACTTCCTGCCCCACAAATTCATTCAATTCATTCTCTTATTGTACCAATAAACATTTTTTTTCCTACTATATTAGGTGCTGGATGATTTGCATTCAAGGCAACTTTATGTACACAACACATTTCAACAAAGGGTCACTGCCAGACTTAGCAGATTTGGCGTCCTATAGGCAAGCCCCCACCCCTACAAAATAATTATTATATTTCTAATTACTGTATTTATTGCAAACAAAAGCTAACAAGAAATAAACAACATTAGCAAATAAATGATGTAGCTCACAAACAATAATCATAACTAAACAATAAAATAATACGATATGTGCAAATTTGCAAAATTCGCCCTCTTTTTTCTTTTCGTACTGCACCCAGGATGGCTTCTGTGATTTCATTTTCTCTGACTCTAATGCTCTCCACCATATCCATCAATAGTCTAACACAGAGGTCGGCAACCTTTACTATTAAAAAAGCCATTATTGGTCAAAAAAAAGAAAAAAAGAATCTGTCTGGAGCCGCAAAAAACTTTTAAATAAAACGTAACAGCCTATTAAGTCTATATTACAACAAACATTAGAAATGAGCATTCACCGATATAATTTACTTCAAGGTGGCTATTTATAATTATTTAGTACTTTAACTTTGCAGCTCTGGTGGTGGAAGCAAATGTTACACATTATTAAAGCCTCTATGTTCCTGCGAAACTTTTCCCTTTATTGGATTTGGAATCCTCAGTTAGCCAAGCTAGAGAGACTCCAGGCCATTGATACTGAAGTTCATCAAGATTTAGAGAAAAAAGCACCAGGTCGTCGACGTATAATGCACATTTTAGTTGATGAAATGTTAAAACACTTTTAAAAATGTTGTATAGACTACACATTTTTAGAATTGTAGAATCCAATAATCACTCTAGGCTTCAACAATGACAAATTAAAAATCTGAATGTTGAAAAATAACCATTACTCCTTTTTTTATTTTATGTCAAAGCCACAGAGGGCTACTGGAGAGGGGCTAAAGAGCCGCAGGGTGCCTACCCCTGCTCACGCATGTTCTGACTGTGATGACAATGTCCTGATGACCACATTTAAGTGAACTGCATTATCAGTACTAGAGATGGTTCCCCTACTACAGACGGACCGTTAGCATTAGACCTTAATATTAATATAATTATTATTATATATTATAATATTTTTTTTCCTTATTAAGGAAAAAAAAGAAAAAAAATTAAGATCTGCCACTGCAGAGGATAAATGCAAAATAGTATATTCACTGATAAAGCAGAGCAAATATGGCATCACCTTGTGTAATGTTTACAATGCAGATCGCTGACATTGGTTCTGGCAATATGAGTCATTTAGTGCTATGAAACCTCGTCCACATGCGCGATATAAAATTATAGTGATGGGATGTCTATGCTTGAATTTGTTCATAATCTTACCTCATTATCCTAGTGATTATTTTGCAGATAAACCTAGTAAACCCTAACCCCCCTAAAAAAAGAAAAAGGAACAGAGCCATAGCATGAGACTCTCTTCAAAGAGCCATAAAACCCATCACTAAGAAGAAGATATAAAATGCGATAAAATAACAAGACTGAGTCTCTACAGTCACACTGAGTCTGTGCTGAGGCCTGTGCTTTGAGCTAAATGCTAACATCAGCCTGCTAACATGCTCACAATAACAACGCTAACATGCTGATGTTTAGCACGTATAATCTTCAACATGTTTACCATCTCAGTTTAGCGTGTTAGCATGCTACATTAGCTATTAGACACTAAACACAAAGTAACTTATGTTTATGTTGATTTTATTTAGAAAGGGACAGTGCACATTAATTAACATGATGAATTAAGTCACGTAAATGTGCCAGATTCAGCCATACAGGCTAGTTTTCATCTGCAGTCCCTTGCAGGTTGATGGTATATGTGTGTATAAGAAAAAGACATTAAGAGCACAGAAGCACATAAGCACAGATGAGAGTGGATTGATGGCATGTCCAAAGAAGGGCACACACACACGAGCAAGCATATAACCATAGACAAAGCACATAGAGAGGACATTTACAGCTGAGGGTGATGGGAACGTCAAGGTATTTGGCCAAATTAAAACACTGTCCAGATGGTGGCGCTAGATGAAAAGTGAATTGATCACCAAAGTCTTTACAATTCATCCTCACGACTGTCTGAACCAAATTTAACAGTAATCAATCCAGCTGTTGTCGGGATTCATCACTCAAAGGCACAAACGTCAACAACATGGTGGCTCCAGTTTAGAAGTCAGCAGGATTAATCCTCTCTGAACCACAAACAGCCTATCATAAACATTTCCTAGCAGTCCATCCAATAGGTGTCCAGATATTTCAGACAGACTGACGTTGCCATCCCTACAGCCCCTCCACTAAAAAAGAAGTGTGCTTGCTTTCATAACAGAATCAAAGTGCTGTACAATTCCCATAATATAATCTCATCTAAGAGCTGTTAATGCTGACTTCATCACCAGACACCGAGCAGAGACTGCAAAACTGTGCAGCATGATTAATCCTCTCTCTGTGTGCCTCTAAATGCAACTTCAGCAAGAAAACACAAGTTTAGATGCAAAATGATATTTTCTCTCCGGAGAACGTTTCCTCACGGTCCAACATACTGCACCTACAGTTTAAAAATATAAAATGTGATGATATACTGCTTCATAGTCCTGCAATTAATCTTGTGCTCTCTCTAACCCTTTTTAATTAGCCACATTAGCAGCTTAATCACGACTGTCTTAACAGTTAATAACCGAGGTAACAGAGGGGAAACATATCAGCATTTAAAGTGTGTATTGATTGCTCTCTTATTGCTCTGTCAGGTCACACACTCACACTGCTTTACGAAGATATGTCACGTTGAACCTGTCAAACATACATTGCAGCACTAAATGCACCAAAGCAAGGGCACACACTGTGGAAGAGGAAAGCTGTCAGTATATGTGTGTGTGTGTGTGAGTACAGACATACTGCAGCTACACACCCCCCTGATGCACCTCTGCTGATGCCAAAAGGAAGTCCTCGTTTGGCTCACACACTCAGGACTGTCCCAGTCATGTACTCATAACACCCTTAGGGAATAAAGAAAGCACTGCACCACCTGATCTGTTCACACACCACACTGCATCATAATCAGCCCAGGAACATACAGGACATCAACTAAAGTCTGTGGCTGCAAATATGATTACATAATACAACAGATAAGGAAAACAGAGCATTAAATCCACATGTGAGATGTCTTAGAGGCCAAAGAGAGAGACTGTGCCGCCTAAATGACGAGAACATGAAACAAATTTCAAGCTTCAGTATAATCAGAGCCCGTCAGATGCTGTAATGCGCAAAATTTAAAAGCACATTAACGAGGGATTTATTTCAAGCACCTTCCAGTACAATCAGCAAACTGAATATTTTTTATTCAAATGCGTTCAAAGAGAAAGGCTGCAGTGGACTCGGCATAGATTTACTGGTTTAACGGATTGATATAAACAGAGTGAGCTCTGCAGACTCTTACGTGGGCCCTTCACTCCTGCTGGCTCAGCAGATTTGACTTTGCACACACTCCCTCAGAGCTTTTACTGTATGCAAGTGAGCTGCTGCTCCATCTAACCACTGACACACTGTAAAAAATGCCCCAGTGAAGAAATACAGATGAAAAGAAATGAAAATTAATTACATGTTAGATTAAAACTTCTGTTCTATCAGGAAATTGTTGATTATTGAGTATTAAAAAAGACACACCTTTCACTTTGAATCCACATATCCAGATTATTGTCAGCCAATTAAAAGTGTTGTTACTGTCCAAGAAATCCCCATCTCAGGTTCCACCCTCACACACGTTTGTTTCGGATATGTAACATTATACTGCAGCACTACATGATGCTACGCACCAGGCATGAGGACTTACCGGCATGCTGTAAAAGTTCCACTCTGGCAGATTTGATATTACTTCAACACATAAAAACGAGAGGCGACTGGGCAAACGCTAACACTGTCTGCTCTAATTACCCCTGAGCCATTTATTCTCCCTTTCTCTCTCTGCAGAGCTTTTTTTTCCTCCACATTCAGACAGGATGTGTGTAATGAGGCTAGGTGCCTCTGTGACAACCTGGCACGCAGCAAAGCCTCAGTAACTGATGATGCTGTCTTGGACAGAGACGAGGAAGGAAGGGAGGAAGAAAAAAAAATGCTGCTTACCTTGACGAGAGATGTGCTGCCTCCTAAACAAGGAGCGGAAGCAGAGAACAGGGTCAGATATGCAGGAGGAAGAAAAATAAATCTTAACAATCTGCACTTTGGCTCATCCCACTCTCAAAAGACATCTCAAACCCCCACAGAGCTGGAAGGTCCCAGTTTCACCAGTGTGTCCAAAGAGCAGACACTCTCAAACAAGACTTTTCTTGGCTCAAGGTGCTGCTGACGTGCACTCAGATGAGGCAGAGAGGAGAGGAAACACTCACACAGATTAACATTGTTCTGACACACTGAAATCAGCACAAGCATCAGAGCCGGTGCAGTTCCACTGCTGTATTTCCCGGCACTGTTCGCTCATTGGCTGAGGAGCGACTCAATAAAAACCCTCCTTGTCATCAATTGGGTATGGAGGGGGGGTGAGATTTTCTGTGGCGCACTAACAGCCGTGCTCCTCCTCTTTTCTTTCTTGCTCCATCACTTTTTTTTTCCTTCAGTACAGGCAGCCAGGGAGTGCTGAGCTTTGAGAATTAGACGCAGGAGGAGAGGGAGGAGAGGGAGGAGAGGGAGGGAAGTGCGAAAGCAGGGCTAATCGATGAGTGGTGAATGGAGAGGTGAAGATGGTAACCAGCAGTCTGCAGTGGCTCTCACAGAGACTGATTTTAGGTGCTGTGCCTCCCTGCAGCAGGAGGTCTGCAGGAACCTGAGTGCAGTGAGGTGTGAGGACCAGAGAGGAAAGAAGAGGAGGAGGAGGAGGAGAGGGGAGGATGGGTGAGGGGGTGTTACCGGTCTGCTCGGGCTGGTTTTGCTGCAGTATAGAGGCAGGCAGAACACAGATGGGAAGTTGTTTTTTTTCTGCTTTTTTTCCCCCAGCAGTGGTTGATGTGAAGCTCCAGCAGCAGCATAAAAAAGGCGGCTAGTTCCTCCTGTACTTGTTTACAGGCATCCATCATGTAACTGCTGAATAATTTAAAAGAGCAGAAGGTGGGATGAGCAGCAGGACTGACACAGATCACTGCTGCTGCCTCATTAGGGAGACAGAGATTACAGAGTTGTCTAATTAAACAAAAAGTCTAAAAGTCAAGCAGGAGTCAAACTCTGTTGATGCTGCCTGCAGACAAAACATTCAGCTCAACTACTTGACATGTGACATGTTTTATGAGCATCACTTTCGGGGTCAGTCATGTCAGGTGATCTATAGGATGAAAAAAGATCTAATTAAACATACATGTTAGAACATTCTTCAACACTTGTTTCTAATTCTCCTCCCCACTCAACAACTGAGTGCCTCAATTTAATTAAACTGACTTAATGAAGTCTCATTCTGCCATCTGAAATCAATAAGACTACCTGCCTCCCCATACTGGACAGCTGAATCACACTGCAGGTTTCTCCAGGGAAATCCAAACAAAACCCTGCTGGTTTGTGTGAATCAGTGTTTACTTTAGCCGCTGTGAGGCTGCATGAAACATACAAAATTAAATAATTTAATACTATTTTGGGTGTTATAACTGTGGAGGCAGGTGTAAAGGATCTCTTATGGACATTATTTGGCCTCAACGGTCTTCAAACTGTTCAAAACCACTTGTGCGAAAGCCTTACACTGTAAGCAACAGTATTACATCATAGCACCTGTGGTTGGATTACTGAACAGGGTTACAGGACACAGGCCCAGAGGCCCAAAGTGTGAGGAGGCCCCCCGCCTTCACCTGCAAAATGTCACTCATATTAACACAAACTGACAAGGAAGAGACTCAAAATGACCACGAAGAGACACAAAAAGACCACAAAGAGATGCAAGGGAACTGCCAAGAATGCCAAGAACCAAAACAGAATACCAAAAGGGACAAAACAACTACGAAGAGACAGAAAATGACTTCAAAGACACAAAATAAAAAAAGGACACAAAATAATGAAAAAGAGACACAAAATAGCTACAAATAGATACAAAAAAAGCGAATGAGAAGACACAAAATGACCACAAAGAGATTCAAATAAACTGCCAAGAATGCCTAGAGCCAACATTTACCACAAAAAGAGTCAAAACAGCCAAAAAGAGACACACATTTATAACAATTAAACACAGAACAACCACATGGAGACACAAAGAGATATAAATGACCACAAAGCGACACAAAATGACTTCAAGAAGACACAAAATGACTATAAGATGACACAAAATGACTACAAAGAGACAAAATGACTTAAACAAGACACAAAATGACAAGAGGAAGACACAAAACGACTTCAAAGAGAAAGAAAATGACTACAAAAAGACACAAAATGACTTCAAAGAGATGCAAAATGACTACAAGAAGACAAAAAATGACTTCAAAGAGACACAGGGCAACCAAAAAAGAAACAAAACAACAACATAAAATTACTACAAAGAGACACCAAATGACTTACACAAGACACAAAATGACTTCAACGAGACACAAAATGACTACAAGAAGACACAAAATGACTTCAAAGAGATACAAAGTAACCAAAAAAGAAACAAAACGACAAGAAGAAGACACAAAATGACCACAAAGAGACACCATATGACCACAAAAAGACACAAGATGACTACAAGAAGATACAAAATGACTTCAAAGAGACACAAAACAACCAAAAAAGACACAAAACAACAAGAGGAAGACACAAAATAACTTCAAAGAGACACAAAATTACTTCAGATAGATACAAAATTACCAAAAGACACAAAACAACCAAAATAGAAACAAAACAGCAAGAAGAATACACAAAATAACCACAAACAGACGCAAAATTACTTCAAAGAGACACAAACAGCGAAATAAAGAAAAGAAAAAGAAGACGTGAAACAAAACCACCTTAAAGTGTGTGTGTCTTGCTCTTATGTAGGAGAGGTGGTGGGTCCTTTTGCATAACTGTGCCCAGGGGCCCATTGTCCTATTATCCGCCCATGCTCATACCACCTTTAACTGCCCAAATCTCAGGCGAATGAAAAGTGTTCTCAGACGTTCTATCCAGCTGATTTAGCAGTGCAACATTTGTTAATGAAAAACAACGACAGGACAGCTGTGTGAGTGCCAGTTTCGCCATTACACTTATTAAACCTTCTGGGAACGCTGCCAAAAATCTCTGCAGCAAATAGCAGCCAGGCTCCCTTCAAGGAGGACACACCATTTCATTGCCTTTGGCATTACCCTTGACATAACAGCGGCCAGGCAGGCAGTGCTCGGTGCATTACCAACGATTAGACCGCCACATGAGTCAGAGATGCCGCATCACTAAAGCGTTGTGCCTTTTTTAGGAACTTTCCATCCTGCTGTGCCTATTTGCTACCAGCTCCAGGCGGGGAGAGAAAAGTTTTGATGGGATCTGATTATTCAGCCGGAGGATATTTTATGATTGCCTCGTGCTGGACTCCAAAGCAATAAATCATAACAGATGAAACAGAGACGCAGAGATAATTCAGCATGGAGATTATATAGAGGTGAGCCTGAAGCAGCCGCGTAGGACTGGTTTCATAAAGGTGAACCAGGAAGTCTAATGAGCTACAATGAAAATGAAAAAGTGAAACAAGAAAAAAGAATTAAGTCATGCTAGCTGCTCTTTGAGGGATGCTAACATGCTCACAATGACAATGCTAATATGCTGATGTTACTCAGATACAATGTTCACAATCTTGTTTTGGTGTTTTGATATGCTAACATTTGCTGACTAGTAGTACTAAACATAAAGTGCAGCTGAGGTTGATGGGAACATTTTTAGTTATCAGGTATCTGGTCAAAAACTAAAGTGATTGCTACATTAACTCCGATGATGGCACTGAACTAAACATCAGAGGGTCACCAAAGTGATTATAGTTCATCCTGAGGGAGACATAAATACTGTGTATCAGATTTAATGTCAATCTTTTCAATAGTTGTTGAGACATTCACTCACAAAACCACAAATGTGAGCCTCATGGGAACCCCCAAACAAAAAGTTAGAGTATTACCAGAGTCAGTGGGATACTTTAAGGTACATGAATGTAGTTGTTGAGATATCTCAGTCTGAACTAAAGTGGCGGACCAACCGACAAACAAGATGTTCTGCTGGGAGACTAAAAGGCCAATTTTCCTTAACTAAGACCTGGCAGATTTGACACATTTGCTCAAATGAACTCTCCCCACACAAACATACAGAAATAGAAAAGCACAAACATCTCACCTTATCAACGGTAAACAGGAAATGACTCACTGACATTAAAAGGTAAAGCTGTGGCAGGCAGAAATCTGAAAAAGGTAAGAAAAAAGACAGAAAGATTAAAACAGAAATGTCAGAAAAATAACCCTCCTCCTGCAGCTCTCCCCTCTCTGTCCTAAGCCCCTCCCACCAGACGACCACATACATATACACGCACCTCAAACAGTAAACCAGTGTTTCTCATACACTGACTTATTGACTGATTGTAGAACTCTGTCTGTCTGTTTGACCACAAATAGACTTAGCTAGAAAATTAGCTTGCTCGTCATCCCTCCGTCCCTTCGCCTTGCTCCCCGCCACCATGGACTGCTTCCATGGTAGCAGTGCGGGCAGCAGCTCAGGAGACAGACATCGGGTTGACAGCTTTAGCTGTTCGAATTCGGCCAGCACAAAACCCCAAGTGCCTGGTACCACAGTGGGCTTGTGGCCAGCAGCAACACCAGTTCTAACTTGTGTAACAGCAGCAACAAAAAGTTTGCTAATCTGGTGAAGTGTTGGGGCTGACCGGTCCCCTAGAGCTGGAGTTCGCAACTTTCTTGGCAGGATTCTCCACCATTAAATCACGCTTTCATTGCTTGCGCACCTGCATTTGTAGAACAGTCAATAGGAACGCTCCCTGGAATGACCAGTGAATGGCCGTCTCTCATCACGGGCTCCATTTTCTAAAGCCTGAAAACAGAGACAAGAGGAGGTGTTAAAGGTTCTCTCAGACCACTTGAATTACAATATGGTGAAAGTTTCTAACAGGATTTTTGCCCGATGACGCCATAATTAAACTGCCTACCCCAGCTTTTATGCCTCTGTCAACCAGACTGACTGAACATGAGTATAGTCTGACATTACATCATTTCTCATTTCACAAGTCAAGGTAACTGTGAGAAACTGAACTGATTTCTAACAATTCTTCAAACATATGAGCAATATTACTTTAATATATTTAATATGTGCACTTACCTACATTATACATCAGTGATTTAATGACGGTTTTCATCTGAGGTTTGGAACTTTCTCAGTGCAGGACCCAAATTAGACGAAGTCTCTCGCTCCATGACCCTATTGCAGCATGTCAGCATCCAGGGACCCACCAGAAGTAGGCCTGAGACCCATTATGGCTCCCAGCCCACAGGTTAAAGCTGCACGACGCAAATTCTGCAAACTGACAGCACAAAATGGCAGAAATGTATATTCAAAGGATTGTAAATTGAATTGGAAGTTGATCTTTCTCAGTTTTTCTCTATGTAGAGGTTGTAAGTTAGAAATGCTCTCATATGATGCAACTCTTTCAATCCTCCCAGAAGGCCTGTAGATGTTATGTCTCAGATGTAACACTAGAGGACGCCACATTCAAAGACTCAGTTTCATATTTTGACTGAGGAGCTGAGACCCTCATTATGCAACACACTTTCTACCTCTACACAGTAATGCTGTGGGTGTGCACCACAGGGGAACATTATTCTGTCTCTAAAATCTGGTTATTACAACCTGAACATGGCTGTGTGAGGGGAAACACTCGTATTTCAGATTCTCTGATGCACAGATAATGAAGATATTCTCCACTTCTATTTGCTTTTTTGTTGCCTTTTCCATCTGTGATGTCCACTTCACTCTCTGAGTTATCTACAGCAACATACACTAAAAGCACATTTTGCCGGTCGAACCACTTGTTCCCAAAATAACCTGAGCGAGATGGAGGGCCGAGGCTAATTTTGTCAGCCTCTGTGTGTGAACCCATGCGTCTATGTAACCTGGATATCTCTGGCATCCTGCCCCGCATCACTATGCCAGTAACTCCAAAGTCTAAATAGCTACAAGATCAGTGTTATAGACTGGTATTATTATTATGGAAGTCCTGGCATGCTGTGATGTACTCTTGGGCCCGTACGAGCCAAATGAATAGTGCTGCTGTCTCCAGATTCTCACTGGTTTGCTGCCAGAAGGGCTTCATACATTTGAGTCAAACTGTTAGTGGAAAGTAATTAAATAAGGCTTTCTGCTTCATATTAGCATGTCAAAAATAGTGTTTCTGAAAGTGTAATGCATTTTTTCTAAAATTATTTGTAAAAAGTATACTAAAGTCAGTATACTAAATTTATATTTTCAAAGTTTTTATACATCTGTATTTTTTTATTTTTTTATTTTTATTATTGTGTGTGTGTCTTTTGCTTGCTTTGCACCATGTGGAGCAGCCTTTCTATTTTCGTTGTATGCATTACAGTGACAATAAAGCCTTTCTATTCTGTCCTAAGCTTTATCTATAAAAATACCTTCTTGATTTGGTCTCAATATTAAGGAAAACAGGAATTTACAGTGAAGGTCCAGTGTGTATGATTTAGGGAGATATATTGACAGAAATGTAATTAATATAATAACTATGTTTTCTTCAGTGTATAAAAACCCAAAAATAAGACTCACTTTGATTTCATTACCTGAGAATGAGACATTTCTTTCTACACAGGGAGCAGCTACTGGTCCACGAAGTCCGGCCGTATCCGCCATGTTGTACCGCCATGTTTCTACAGTAGCCCAGGTAGGACAAACCAAACACTGGCTTAAGATATTCGCGTTTTCGTAGAAGTGAAAAACTACGCTTTTCGCGTCGGCAACCGTAGTTAGCAGCCCCTCCGCAACGAACACCATCAAAGAAACACCGATTTATAATCAAACGGCATATTTACTGTCTGTGTTTATAATTTGAAGCCGCCATTTTGACGCTTCACTAAGTCCCGCCCCCTGACGCAGCCTAGCCAATCATAACGTAGCACCATGCCGGCTCAGAC
>JAPZEB010000012.1:9344371-9364049 GCA_029783705.1 Chaetodon striatus
TTCCTGGATTTTTCCCACATGGAAATTCTGACCAATCAAGAGCAGCTTTCTCGCACAAGGCATTTGATCTGGTCTGCAACTTTGTAATAAAATTAGTCCCTGATTCGACTGAAGCAAGACAAGTCTAGGTCTGAAAGCACCCTAATTTGACCACAGCCTTAAACAAGGCTTTATAACAGTGGATGATGTCATAGTGGCTACGTCCATTATTTTTTTCAGTCTACTGGACACACCAGTTGCACTTTTTCTCTCTGTCACAACATTTTGCTCACCAACAATTTGCAGGGTGAGTGGAGCCTTGTCCTCGAAGTCATCCACCTTCACACACATTTCATACACTCCAGAGTCTTCTCTTTCGGCTGCACGGATGAACAGGATGCTGTCTCTCTCGGTGCTGCGGATGTTCACCTTCTTTGTGTCCAGGGGCTGTCCGTCCTTTGTCCAGGTGACCACTGGTTTGGGTTTGCCCTTGTAAAGGAAAAAAAAAATGAGACAGTGAATGTTGAGTAGCTCTGCAGTTTTAATCATTGTGCGTTTACAGGATGACACAGTCATCTTCAGCTTACTGTGAAGGGGACGGTCAGGTTTATCTTAGCTCCAACGTGGGCGACGTATCTCTGCCTGAGGAAACGTGGCAGGCGGACCTTGGGACGATCTAGAGAGAAAAACAACCGCTGATTATTCCAGCATCAGTGGAGGATCAGCAGCTTAAAAAGGACAGTTAGGATGTGCTCTGAGAGTGAAGCAAAAGGTTTAAATTTCGTGTTGTGACCAACAAATCTTTACGAAATCAATAACTGCACTGAGCTGATCTAAGCCCAATTTAGCCAGGGATTTTCACTGGTGCCAGCAGGGTTTGTCTGCGCTGTAACTGGTAGTAAAAGTAAACCTTACTCTAAGTCTTTTACCCCTCTGGCTTTACATCTGTCAACTCTGTGGTGCATACTTTTCTTTTTTAATGGAATGATGTGTTAAAGTACCAACACAACAAGCTGTGGTACAGGTCGGACTTTGTTTAGATTATAATGGAGGTAAATAAGTTGCGAATAAGATGAGAGGACAGGAATCTATGGGAAAGCAGGAGAGTAAGTGTTTGTGAATGCAGGTATATATGCATGTGTGTTTAATTAAAGCATATGTACATGTGTGCTGGCTTTTCTATGCTTTTCCATATTTTTGTGTTTGTGAATGTGACAAAAATCAATTTTAAATTTCAAATGCAATGCTTTTTAAAACCTTTTCAAGGTTATTTTTAACCAAATTTAAGCACCGCAGGCAAGTATAAAGGTTTTATGTAGGAATATGGTTATTAGTGTGAGTTAGGTCAATCTACATTTGCCAACTGGTAAAGTAAGAAGACGGTATGAGGTTCAGTGGAAGGGTTACAGATGTGTAACATGAGAAATTTTCACTGTCATACAGAAGAGCTTGACATACTTTGATAAAAAGAAATTTAAACATGGATAAATGAAATTAGATAAAATGTTTGTGGCAATGAAGACCTCACAAATTAAAATTTAAAGATGTAGTGTGTAGGATTCAGGGCGATATATTGGCCAATATGGCATTCAATTTGTTTTCTTTATTGTGTAATCACCTGAAAATAAAAATCGACATGTTTTGTTACCTTAGAATGAGATGTTTTAGCTACATACTGTATGGAGCAGGTCCTCATCTATGAAGTCTGCCATGTTCCATTGCCATGTTTCTACAGTAGCTCAGATTGGACAAATCAAACACTGGCTCTTAGATAGGGCCACTTACATGTTGGCATCAGCCACTCCCTGTTGAGAAACACTAATTTGATGTGAAACTGCGTCATTCGGTGTTTTTACCACTTTAAATCTCGGATGGGTTGGATTTTTCCAAGAGGAAGACACCTCTGTAGACAATTCAGCCCCCGTTAAAACCCTCCTTAACAATTAACACTGAGGGAATTCAAACCGGGAGATGTTTCAGCTGGTTGCAATCTGCAATCCTCACCATTAGATACCACTAAATCCCCCTAAATCTGACACTGGGCCTTTAAAACTGGACTTTTAAGAGGCTTATAATTCTAAAATTGAATCTAAGACATTTTAAGACTTTTCAATGACCTGCAGACACCCTGATAAATCCTAAAATATTTTTACAATATTTTTAATATTCACTCAAACTCATTAGAAAACTTTTAAATGTGTTAGATGTGTGATTTTCTTCAAGCTGACACATACAATAGCCTCATTGGGACAAATTAAGTTGAATAAACTGGAAATTGGAAGTGTAAGATCTGCGTGTAGGGAATTGAAATCACTGTTAATGACAATATCACAGACATGAGGAGCACATCTCAGCGTCCCTCACTGTGTATCAGCTTCTAAAAAGCCCAGTAAATCATCGTAAAGAGAAAATCATACGGATAGTTAGCCGCTGTGACGTTTGAAATGACACTTAAGCCTCTGAAGAGTCTCGCTGAGGCTCATTTGTAGAAGTGATTTGGTGAGAAGCACCACCTGCTGAGTCCAGCAGAGAGACATTTGTCAGGACTCTAAATAAAGAAGGCATACTGTGGTATATCACCTCCCCTCATGACGCATGATTGGGAGCCTCACTTGGTCCCACCCGCGTCAGAATGCATTAAAATGGTGGATAAATAAAGCAGGAAAGGGAGCTGGTTTGTAAACAAACAGTAGAACATATTATTTGGTGTAAAAAGAGGAACTGGAAGTGAGACAAGGTAAAAACGCATCTGTGTAGTAGAACAAACATACCGCATGTTGAGCGTCTTATCACTTCATTCAGAGGGGATTAACTCTGATGAACATTCTCCCTGCAAAGTCTGTGGCATGTTTAAAATAAACAGTGAATCTCTGGAAGTGTCATGAGATTTGGGTGTCACCTGAGAGCATAGCTCCACAGCCCACCACCAGCCCCACTCCCACCCACTGGAATTTACCATCCACCCCTCTCCCCTGCCCCCACAGCCCCCACCTGCTGGCAGTCAGATCACTTGTCACCATCGATCTTGCAGACTGCAGCCTGACACTGCCCTCAGCATGAATCCTGGCAGGGATCACAATGCCAAGCCCTCCGCACAAAAAAATCTGTGTTAATGTCGGGGCCATGCCAGCTATTTTCCAAAACTCTGTGGCCATTCTGTCGGAAACCATTCATGAGTCGTTTCTATATGTGGTGTCCTGCCTGCTATGGCGAACATGGCGGTGAACATGGTGTTGAAATATTGCCAGTCCGGCCGGGATCATGTTGCCGTCCCTCCCTGTTCAGATCTCCATTACGCATAACGATGATTTGTGAGCGGGCTGAAGTAACGCGGCCCCTCCTTTTAGAGCCCTCAGGGTGCAATCATCATTTTACCACAAATCACTTTATGCCGTCTATGATTAGCACTGGAAGGTGTTCGGCATCAGTAAAACCCAACTGCTTAACAAGTGGGTAGTTATCACACTGTGGTCAGGTGGATCAGTGCGGAGACCAGCGAGAAGGCCACGGTTTTACACCATTAGCACTGCAGGTATCTGCCAGCGGACAGCTGAGGAGAAAACATCGCTGAGCTGCTTTGATCTGACATCTGCACTTTACAGCCCTCCTGTAACAAATAGCTCTATAAAGTTTGGGGCCTGTGTCAAATAGTTTGACCCATATTTGTTTTACAGATGGATTAAGATAATCATGCAGCACGCAAGAGAAAGTTTAATCCCAAAAGGTTACTTGGAAACTCCTTATGTATTAACCCCATTAGAGTTATGAATAAAGACCTGTTTGCAACTTGATTTGAATTTTTGGTCATGTGGGAGTTATGATCCTGACACATGTTGTGTCTGAGGTCAATATTTTGGGAACAAGTTTTATAAGACTTAAGAGGAGACACAACAGGTGGAACAGTTTTCTCATGCACTGCTCAGTTTTGAGACTTGGGGCTACTTTCTCCTTTCAGACTAGTGGAAAGAGAACGTCTCATTACACATTTAGGAGTAATTGAAGTGCAGATTTCTGCTCCAGAGATGTTCGTATAAAGTGCATATTTAATTAGATGACACCCGATTTGCATATTTAAACCTAAAATTTCAGAGAACTTGTAATTAGGGTTGCAACTGCGTGAGATTTTCACGGTACGAAACCTCATCAAGTATCACGTTTTCACAGTACGATGATATTAGACAATAATTATCATTATTATTATCAGTTACAATGACACTTAGAGGAAGGATAAGAGAAGGTTTTATAAGGTTGAACAAACGCTGTATTACTATAAGTGATTACTTGAAACATTTTTTAAAAATAAAAGCATGTGTAAAAAGAGACTGAAATAAGGCCAGACTCTCCGTCCACCTGCTTATTTATGAGCACATGTACACAGTATGATAACCATCAATTTTCATACCAGCTTGAAACTGTACACTGCTGCAACCCTTCTTGTAATACAGAAATATTTATCTTAATGTACGTTAATAACCAGGGAAGTTTCACGGTGATATCTATTAGTTAAACTTTGACCCTGTTCACCTGTAGTGTCTCCTCTTAATTGAGAAAATGGCCGACTGATGACTGTTACAGTTTGATTTGTCATTCGCTGGTGATTAAAGTCGTCTCAATAATTGTAGTTACTATGTATGTACGTATGTAGTATTTGTACCATTTGGACAAACTGTATGATGCATTTGTGCAAATATCTGGCTTGTTAAGTCGTCTCATTTTCGGTATTTAAAGGACTTTTTTGTGTATTATTGGGGCCCATTTGGAAAGTCCTGTATACAGTAGATGCTCACATGACTTGTACTACTTTATGCTTTTTGTTTTGCTTTTTGCCCCTGGTCTCAAGCTTCATTTTGCTGCTGTGACACTTCAATTATGTGGATCAATAAAGTTTATCTCATGCGACATTTGTGATGAAGTGGTAAAATAAGTAAGAAGCAGTGGCAGAGCTTTCTATGGGCGACGTAGGCAGCTGCCTAGACCCCCCCACCCTCTGAAAAAAACATCCAATGAATAAACAACTGTAGTGACCATAAGGGAGTGTATGTACAAGGTATGATGGTGACAGAGAATTAAAGGTAATAGCCACCAGGGGGCAGCACGAAAAATGATCAAATTTGCAAATTTGTACATATCAGGTTTTTTTTGTTTGTTTTGTTTGTTTATTTGATCATTGTTTGTTAGCAAGGTTGTTTGTTTGTGTTGATTTCTTATCAGCGCTTGTTCTTAATAAAAAATAACAATATTAATTTTTTAGTGGGGTGGGCAGCCTTGCCTGGGGCGCTGAATGTGCTAGTTACGGCACTGGTAAGTAGTTTATTTCTTTTGTTTAAAATGTGCACTCTGTTATAATCATTACTGCGTGTTAAATTATGGTCTGTGCTGAGACTGATCTTGCACAATTCTTACCAGCAACCTCCTTCACCAGGACTGCCTCGGGCAGGGCGACAGGGGGGCTGCGGCCGCCAGCGTTCATGGCCACCACGCGGATCTTCAGACGGTCACCAGTGGTCTGGTTCTTGATAACATAGCGGGTGGACTTCTGCAGATCCTCATTGACTGCCTTCCAGTCCTCAGCTGAATGAGACGATTACACAAAATGAAGACAGACGGACACAAATTACAGAGCTGTTTTTTATCTTCATATTATGGGATAAAGACTGTGATTCATAAAGTGTGCTGACTGTGAGAGAAACTAACTCACACAGAATGATTACATCACAGCAGCGAGCGCTGCTTGTTGTGCGGCTTCAGAATAATTATGTTTGACACTAATTATTATTATTACAGCGTGAGACATGAAGTTGCTGTTTCTTTGTGTGAGCGGCCCCGCCTGCTAAATCGAGCCCACATGGAGCTGCAGCTGATATTAGCTTAGGGCTGTAAGTCTAAAAGCAGGACCTCCAGCAAGACCTCCGCAGCTCCTGAAATGCCTCTTTCCTTGTAAGGGAGAAGTTAGGTAGCTCATGATATAACTCTGCGAGTGACACTTCTGGGACAGCTGCAACCGATATGGCTGACCCACATTAAAACAGCAATTTAACATGTTCCTACATGCATTCAAACAGTGCAGATATAATTAGAGACATTAGAGGTGTAATCATCCTGTAAAAAAAACTAAATTTAGATGTTGAAATAAAAGCTTTAAACATAATTTAAAAAGGTCAGCTGACACTCCTGTCACGGTGTATTAATAATCTGACCCCTTCTGTGCATGTCAGGGTTCGAAGCACCTGGTCAGAAGCAGAGCAGGACTTACTTCCGTCCTTGCAGACTTCAATGGTGTATCCATCCAGACCGGATGGTCCGACGACCTCTGGCTGGCTCCAGATGATAGTAACTGAAGTGTCGTTCTTGTCCTCAATAAACAGGTCCAGGGGAGCGCTTGTGGGCTCTGCGGACGCCACAGGAATATTAAATCAGACATGTGCAAAGAGAAATCGAGTCAAAGCTGCTCATGAGAGGTGATGATTCTTAACTTTAACCTTAACAACAGAGGAAGAAGCCATGAAAGTAGAATCAAATCACTCTGAGATGTTTCCCGTCTGAATGGATTGTTACCTTTGGGTGGAGGTGGAGGAGGTGTGGGTGCTTTAGGCTCTTCTGGCGCGGGCGCTTCAGCAGCTTCAGCTGATGTTAAATAGGCATTTGCATTAATATTGGCAGCGTGTGAAGAGCAGGGCGATGCTACAGCATCAAATGAATGCACCTCACAGCTCTCAGCTTAAAAAGTAAAATAAAAAATCTCAGATATTAAAGAGAGAAGGAGGCGTGAAGAGGAACATGATGTGTTTTACCATCAGCGGGCGCCGCGGCATCAGCAGCGGGAGCACCTTCCTCTGCGGGTGGAGCGGCAGCAGCTATTATTAAATGTTAGACATTGATAATTAGCGCATGAAGCAGATGGTACATGTTCTTACAGATGATAATGTGCATGAGACTGAGGGCTGTGATCAAAGTTAGTGCCGTTAGCCTTAACGTACGAGGTTGAAGAATCATATTCAATAATAAAAGATATGGCTCATGTGAATCTTTACCATCGGCGGGGGCCTCAGCTGCAGCGGCTGGTGTTTCCTCTGTAGCGGGAGCGGCAGCTGATATTAGAGGTTAGAAGATATTAGCGTTAGATATTAGTGTCGTTAGCCCTGCTGTCAGAGGTATAGGATGTAATGAAACTCATATAACATGTCTGTTACTCCACTCTGTTGTTTACCATCAGCGGGGGCCTCAGCTGCAGCTGGTGTTTCTTCTGTGGCGGGAGCAGCAGCTGATGTAAGAGGTTAGAGGATGTCAGCACTGGGCATTAGTGAGGTTATAGTTTACTCAGAGGTTTACGTTTTAGCCACACTGATATAAAAGATCTCTGTTAACACACTGATAGTTTTTACCATCAGCAGGGGCCTCAGCTGCAGGAGCTGGCGTTTCCTCTGGAGCGGGAGCAGCAGCTGATATTAGAGGTTAGAGGATACTAGCGTTAGATATTAGTGAAGATATCTGTAACTACAGGAGGTGGACAGTTCGAGATTTGATACTTGGTGAAGTTCTTGGTCAAAACCATAGAAATAGACGTATATTTCTATGGTTAATACACTGATAGTGTATTTTACCATCAGCAGGGGCCTCAGCTGCAGCGGCTGGTGCTTCCTCTGGAGCAGGCGCAGCAGCTGATATTAAAGGTTAGATGTTATTAGTGTTAGATATCACTGGAAGAGATCGGTTACTGTGGGAGGTGATATAAATGTTCTCTGTTGGTACCATAGAAATACAAAGATATTTCTATGGTAATACACTCGTAGTGTATTTTACCATCAGCGGGGGCCTCAGCAGCAGCGGCTGGCGTTTCTTCTGGAGCAGGCGCAGGAGCTGATATTAGGAGGTTAGAAGATATCAGTAGATACCTAACATTTTGAAAATATCACGTGGCATTTTCAAAATGTTATGAAAGAGGTTAAATCTACTTTTTTTAAAAGGGGAAAAAGAAAGGAAAAGTTAAAATGTGCAGATATGGGTGAGTTGGGTGGTAAATGAGATACTCCTCTCAGGTGTCATACCATCTGCGGGTGGCTGATCTGCAGCAACTGGAGCAGCAGGCTCATCAGTGGGAGCAGCTGATGTAGATATTAGATGTTAAATATAGTGAAGAAATAGGAAAGAAACTTTAAAATAGAACAGCAGTTGTTAATATGCCTTGTACACAAGTCAGTGAAAGGGAGCAGGTTGATTCAGTGTCACCACCATGATCAGATTTTTATGATTTAGACATTTAGGTTTGTTTAAGTTTGCAGTATGGAGCTTTCACTGAGGTATAAAAGCGCATATTAATAACGACTCTCCAAGTTAACATCACGATGCGCCTCTGAAGCGCAGAATGACTCTCAGTAAGTTTGCAGAGAAAGGTTGTCAGAAGTTACAAGAGTCCAAGCAGGCGCTTTATGCAGTTAACATGCATGTTTGGCTTTAAGTCGATGGCTACATTTCTTTACGCATGGCACCTTTACGCTGAGTGCGCACGGCCCCGCGTGCGTAAAGGTTACCTCGTGCTTACCATGTGGTGATCAGACTACTCTGCCTTTAATTAAAAGGTTAAACACCTAATCCAAGCTTCATCCACTATGAATTAAAAATGACAGTATGCTGTATAATCGGTAACTCATGGCTCGCGCGCCGCTGCGCTCGGGTGCATTACCATCTGCGGGTGGAGGTGGGGTGGGGGGCTTGGGCTCCTCGGCCGGTGGGGCAGGGGCGGCCTCTGCCTCGGCAGGAGCAGCCTCAGCAGGTGCAGGCTCGGGCTCGGCGGGGGCCGGGGCGGGCTCGGGTGCCGGCTCTGGAGCCTTCTCCTCCTTCTTGGCTGGTTCTTTCTTAGCCGCCTTCTTGATCGGGGCAGCCTTGGACGGCATGTTTGCAGTGTCAGCTAATTCCCAAGTCGGTAAAGTCCGTAAAAACTGTATCCAATGCCGCCTGTCCCGCGGGGGTGGCAGGCTTATATAGCCCCCAGCAGGTTCAGGCACCGCCCCCTAATGAATTACATGTAACGGATACTGAGCGCCCTGTCTGAGTCAGACCTCCATGTCTGTTTATCTCCCTCATTAATGCTCACTGTGCATCATCAGCTGTGCCAATACATTAACTACTGCCTGATTTCAACATGTAAACAACTTTAATAGAAATATGGATAATACAACCACAACTTATTGAATTTAACTGAGCTACTTGGTGGTATTTTTGATCATGATTTATGTGGTATAACATTATTGTTTATGATACTCAAAGTGCTGCAGGGTGATATTGTTATGTCGGCCAGCCTGCAAGTTCACATCACCCTGGTTGCCCTGTCAAAAATCCAGTGGTGTTTTTCCACTTTTGCAGAAAATCAGCTCTGTTGCAAACAAAAGTTTATGATACTTGCACGTTTTGTTCAGTAACACGATTCTCTTTACAAATGAAAAGCACTTTTATGATTTTTTTTTGAAGTGTAATCACCAGAAATAAGTAGAATTAGCACCTTGCAGTTTACACCTCTGCAAACCAAACTGCAGTTACATTTAACATCCATGTCTGTCCACGTACACATGTAGCCATGACAGTTAACAGTGCCTCCAGTGTGGATGTTGCTCCGCAAAAGCCTCATATTCTAAAATGTGGATGCTTCACACACACCTTTGACACAATACAGAAAGTCTGTGCAATCTGAGCAGTTTCTATGTGGACGCCAAAGGTTACCAACTCAGTATTTAACCAAGTGTCTCCATCTCTGTTCAGGTGTTATGGCATTGGATCATGGCCAGAAAAGTGTTTCTGCAAAACATTATGATGTCACAGTGAAATTAAGTAGCATTTGAATATTTTGAGGTCACAGTGACCTTGACCTTTGACCACCTAATTCTATTTAGTTTGTCCGTGAGTCAAAGTTGAAGTTTGAGTCAAATGTGAGAAAATTTCATCAAGACTGTCTTGAGATATTGCGTTCACGAGAATGAGATGGACATAAAGTCACAGTGACCTTGACCTTTGGCCACCAAAATCTAATCAGTTCATCCTTGAGTCCAAGTGGACATTTGGGCCAAATTAGAAGGAAATCCCTCAAGGCCTTCTTGAGATATTGTGTTTACAGTAATGAGATGGACACATAGTGACCTTGACCTTTGACCATCAAATTCTAATCAGTTCATCCTAGAGTCCAAGTGGATGTTTATGCCAAATTAGAAGGAAATCCCTCAAGACCCTCTGGATGGTTGGGTCAAGTTTGAGAAAATTTCATCAAGACTGTCTTGAGATATTGCGTTCACGAGAATGAGATGAACATAAAGTCACAGTGACCTTGACCTTTGGCCACCAAAATCTAATCAGTTCATCCTTGAGTCCAAGTGGACGTTTATGCCAAATTAGAAGGAAATCCCTCAAGACCTTCTGGAGATATTGCATTCATAAGAATGAAATGGACACAAAGTCACAGTGAACTTGACCTTTTGACTATCAAGTTCACTTCATCCTTGAGTCCAAGTGGACATTTGGGCCAAATTTGAGGAAATTTCATCGAGGCCATTTGGGATATCACATTTAGGAGAATGAGGCAGAAGCAAGGTCACAGGGACCTTGATGTTTGACCATCAAATTCTGATCAAATCACCATTGAGTCCAAGTGGACATTTGTGCCAAATTAGGAGGAAGTCCCTCAAGGCCTTCTTTAGATATTGTGTTCACAAACATTAGATGGACATTAAGTCACAGTGACCTTGATCTTTGACCACCAAATTCTAAACAATTCATTGTTGAGTCCAAGTGGACAGTTGGGCCAAATTTGAGGAAATTTCATGAAGGCTTTCTTGAGATATTGCATTTAGGAGAATGAGAAAGACGCAAGGTCACAAGGACCTTGACATTTGACTAACAAAATCTGATCAGTTCATTGAGTCCAAGTAGATGTTTGTGCCAAATTTATTGCAAGTCCCTTAAGGCCATCTTGAGATATTGCATTTTGGAGAATGAGACAGTCAGAGGGTAACAGTAACCTTGATCTTTGACCAACAATATCTGATCAGTTCATTGAGTCAAAGTTAACGTTTGTGCCAAAATTCGAGTAAATTTCATTAAGGCCCTCTTGAGATATCACATTTAGGAGAATGAGACAGATGCAAGGTCACAGGGACCTTGACCATTGATCAACAAAATCTAATCAGTTCATTGAGCACAAGTAGATGTTTGTGCCAAATTTGAGGTAAGTCACTAAAGCCTTTTTTAGATATTACATTCACAAGAATGAAATGGACACAAAGTCACAGTGACCTTGACCTTTGACCGCCAAACCAGACCTTATTTCAGGTCAACACTGACAAACAAACACACAATAAGCAACAGAATAAATATAACATGTATTTTATTGATTCCAACAACCAGTGATAGGTGGATGAAAACCTTCAGAAACATGCCTTAATCGTATCGGACCCCACTCTGAAGAAATATACCATTCTCTCAAAGATGATTCATTTTTTTGTTTTCCCTCCTCAATGATTGTTGCCGCATCCAGAATGCTGACCTATTTACAATCTTTACAATGATGTCCTGTACAAAATAGAGAAATTAAGTTTTACAAAGGATTCTTTAGAAAAAAAAAAGAAATATCAAATATCTGAGTATTAAAAAGGAAAACATCATCTAGAATGATTTTCCTAAACAATACATTAATGTTAACGTTTTTCTTTTCTCATCACACAGCAAGTTTACATGCATTTACAACACTTAGAAACCCTTAACAATTGCACGCCAGTGACATTAGATACCGCATAACAGTTTTTTTAAATCTTAGTTTAGTCCACAACAAGCTTTGCAAAAATATGACTATTCAGCAACCTGTATTGGCCGAAGAGATCAGATTCATCTCTTTATCTGCTTCGATTCTACATCAAATTAACCATGCAAACAGTGAAGTGCTGATTCTTTCAGACTGTTTCAGACTCATAACTCAATTTTTAATTTTTTTTTGTTTGTTTGTTTATCGTCTTTTGACCATTTACAAGCCCAGTTCGGAGACTTTTGCTGCCATTCATTCAGGACAAAACACATGAAACGGCTTCCAAACGGCTCAATTTCTCAAACTACACCTATGAACCCTGTTCTCAACGCAACACCTCCTCTCTTTAAGGCTCAGTACTATCTGCTCTAAACAAGCCCCCACTTTTTGTCACCGTGGTGCATTTTGGTCCAAATTAAGAACTCAAAGACAGACCAGATGAACACACACCGCGTTTGCTCGTGAGGATCAGACATTCGCTGATTGCCAACACCAGTAGAAGTTGCTGCATAGTCCTGATACACTAGTAAGCAAACACAAATCACAGCTACTACAGAGCAACAGGCACAACGACCAGTGAATGAGATGAGAAGCTCGAGCTGATGGCTTTAGTTAACCTGCAGAAACAGACCAGGGCTGGTTGGTAATACTGTCAAATACCTGGAATATTTACAAATAGCTGACATTATTCTTAATTTGGCATCTTTTTGCTCTTAATTGATTCTTTTTTTTTTTACTTTACAGGCGGCCAATCAGAGCTTAGGAAAAGCTCAAAGTCTTGTTAACAGCCTAATGCAAACAGTGCAATAACGACGCGATAAGCAGCTCAGAATTTAAAATGCTCAACTTTCTTATCGGGGTTTGTCATAAAAGTGGTCTGACATTCATTTACAGGATTTATGTACATGTGAAGATCAGTCTGAGCACCTTAACAATGACACAGCATGGGATGAACAGGTGAGATATTTCGACGACACTTGCACAACCACTTTGTCTGCCATTTACTCCATTAGGGCTTCTTTACAAAAAAATCTACACAAAGTACCTTAAAAAGAGTTTAAATATCTGTCCTCTTGCCTCGGAACAACTACTCTCCATAATCACTTTGTCACCGTGTCGTGTACCCAAAGTGTTCTCAAATATGAATACCATACGACATCAACGCTGGCGCACACCGTACAATGTCTCACATGACTTCACTGTCTAATGTCTTCAACACTTCTTCAACAACACGTCCTAAAAAATATCAGAAATTATCTTCCAGATCTATTTCACTTTAGTTTTTTGACAGTTATGACACAAAACTCTTCGCTAACCTACCCTGAAAGTCTACGTGATCTTTATTCAACACTTAAACAGCTCGGGACATTGTTAAAGAGCACCATACGCACCTAAATGAGCATAATAAGCATGAGGATGAAGATTTTTTTAAATTCTGTTAGTGAAGTGCTTAAACTGTCGCAAATGAAAATGGGCTTAGGTAGCTTTTAAGTCACTCTTCTCAGACATTGTTTTGCAGCGGAGCTTTGTGATAAGGCTTCCTTTAAAAGCACCTACAAGATGACTGATACTGTTTAATGGTTGTTGTTTTTTTAAGAAGTATTTTCTATACATTCATAGCTGAACTTAAACCACTAACATGACAGTCAATATGCATGATTAAAGTACAGTATTTGGTTCAGTATATTCGATATTTGCACCAACTAATATAGATAAAATAATATGCCATGTAGCCTGGTTGTATGTACAGAATATATACAGTAACTACTCTGAGTGTGGGGGGAAAGATTTGAAACAAATGTACTCTTTCCTAAATAAATGTTAAAGAGAAAAAAGAACTCTGAATTGGATTTAAATAGCTTTTGCTTTATCTGTTTAATCAGAGGGTGTTTGTTATGTTATAATATCCCTGTGTATTATAAGTATCTAATACCTGATATATATGGCAACATTGGTGACGCTTGTTTTACATAAAGCAGTTCATATAACTAAATTAAGTGCTTGGAAAATACTGTGCAGCGACAAAGTGATGAAGTCACATCACTAATAAATAGGGTTTGTTTTATGCAAAAGAGTATGACAGCAAGTTTAATGTCTCAACTTATAAGATAAGGATGAAAAAATATGTGAAAACATATGCTGATAGATGATCCTGTAATATTTTGTAACTTGATATTGTAAAAAAAAAAGATGATCAATTGAGATGAATAGTGTAGAGAGCTGAGGGAATAACTGATTCCTGACTGTCTCTGCTGGGATGATATAGATGAAAGCACCAGTAAACTCTGCTGAAGTTGAGGGGACACTGACGTCTTTGTTCTTAAGGCATTTTATGTTTCACCTGCTCAGGTTGTAAAGTTCAGGATTGCATATGTATAAGATTTGGCCTTCAAAGACTTATACAGTAGATATGTACCAAAGAACTTTGCAGTAAATAGTAGCATCTGTCATGCTGTCATACTCTTTTCCACAATGAGTCACCGGAATTGAGAATAGCTCCTGTTGTCAAGCACTCCGTTTCCCATGATGCACTGGGGCACAACACAGGAAGGACTGCTTGAGCTGTTGCAGAAATCACCTGAAGTCTAAGTGCTGAGTGGATGAGTGTCGTAGTGATCTATTAGCACCAATGTTACTGAGTACTGAGGGCTAACGTGGTGGTAAAGGGATCTGAACTGAAGTGAATGTTGTCCAGTGGAATATACAGTAACAGAACAGAGTATAGCTTTTCATTCAATACTTGTCAACAGTCTTTTGAAAATACTGTATGTGATAAAATGATCTCGTGTTTAGCCTACTGTGGGAATGACAGTTGAAATCAACCATTTCTGAGGGTTAGTTTGTTAATGAATGTGCACTGCGTCATTACAGTGGACAAAGAAAACACAAATTTTAAGTGCTAAGTGTTGAGTGTAAGCTTTGTGTTCAAAGTTTAGGCAGGCTAGGGTCTTCTTTGTCTGGGGATTCAATGTAATTGGCAGCCTCTTGTAGTTTCAGAAGCATTGCCATCTATAACAAAGAAGAGAGAGGTCAGAAATCATCAACCATTAACGATAACATTTCAGTTTTAAGTGTTTTTAAAAGCTGATAATTCAGAGAAAGAACATCATGACGTGCTCTCTCTTACCAGTGGATCAGATTCCATGGAGCTGGGCGGGGTCTCCTTGTGAGGCCTCTCCTCGCAGAGCTGACCGGGGCTGCTGGAGCCGATGCTCGGGGGAGGCAAGTGGAACAGTTTTGCCTGGTCCTGCTGGGCAGACGGCCAAGGCAGAGTGCCCCTCACCCACTCCACCGGGTCCTCCCAGACCGCCTTCTGGCCGTGGACCTGAGGTGTCACAAGAGAGCAGATGTTTTCTTTACCTCCGTCAAGGAGGTCATGTTTCCGGCCTGATTTTTATGAAACTTCGTGGAAGGTGTAGCATAGGCCAAAGGAAGAAATCATTACATTTTGGAGTGGACTATTTTACACTTTGGTTGTGAGATAGGGCATTTGGCCTTGGTGGAATAAATGCTGTACATTATTGTCTGGCACCGTGTAGTTCCTAGAGCACCTCCTCTTTTTGCTGTCTTGGTATGGGATGTAAATAAAGTAGCGTTGGTTGAGCATGATCAAAGGTCCGTAGCTGTAAAGCAGACAGTCCTCCACAATAACTATGAGTCTCCTCCTTATGGTCAGACTTTGGGACGATCGCAGTATCCAGATGCTTGTCATTCTAAGCATAGCCTCTGTCAGTGTCTGCCCAGCATAGCTAACGTACATAAAAAGCTGAGCTAACTTTAGCATTGGATTTAGCTGAGGTCTTAAACTATACACCTATTCGCAAACCTGCTAGCTCCATCTGACTATTGATATTTTGATATGCATTACTTTTCCTGATGAGATCATGGTATGTTTTTAATGTTTTGGGAAGAGGATGAGTTCCTCTTTCATCACTCTCTACCTCCCCTGCTTGCATGAGTCGCTACTCGCGTCTGGCTACGCCACATACAGCTGTTATCTCATTAGTTGCACATTGAAAAGTCCGTGGCAACAGAGGAAGTCAAAGTTGGAATAATTTAAACTTTCAGCGTAGCTCTTTCTGGCAATTTCAGGTGAAGTGCCACTCCAAGGACAGCGCTTCCGCCTCGTTGGGCACCACCGCTCTCCTCTTAGGAAAATATTGTCACAGGCAGCGCAGAGCGGTAACACTGATGATCATTTGTAGGCGGCTTCATGGAGCACTTGGGGAAAGTGGTTTCATGGGAGAACTGCCACACTTCTAACAATGCTTTGTCCTTAAACTAAGTCGTGGTTCTGGGAACGTTAATACACACATATTTTACTGATTATACTCTTACTCACATCCAAATGTGAATCACTGCAATAAACTACACCAGAGGTACGCTTCAAAAGAACAACCCATAATAATCACTGCAGTTTAAAAAGACATAATAACTGCACAGCTGAGAGCTGAGGCACCATATTTTTTTATCAGTCTAATAGTTGCAGAAACATATCCAGACATATAGTGGTTCAGTTTGCAGATTTGAATATCATAAAAATTGAACTATTGGCCTTGGCAGTGGTCTGTGCTCACCTAGTGCCCTCTTAGTTACCAGATAAAATTAGAGCACAACATTTCCTGTGAAATGGAGGCCACCAGCACCTGGTGAGGGTGAACCTAATAGTAACTGGAAACCATTTTCTGCATTTGTAAGCTGTGGTTTCTCACCTTGATGCCGTCCTTTGCCCCCTCCTGCAGGTAAGGAATAATAGAGTGGTTCCACAGGTCAATGAACCAAGATCGAAACTCATCCACCATGACTGGACAGGACAGGAAGAAGCACGGGCCTGAGGAAGCACGGGAGGAGAAAGAAGAACGTCTCACACTGAGAAGAATTTTCCTCATTCATACTAATAAAGTTCGCAATATTCCCCAAAAAATATAAATGCAGCTTTCTTCAGGCACGGAGAGCGTGCTGCGTACCAATAAGGAAGTCCGACGTGCTGTGCTTCTCCAGGAAGGCGTGCAGATGATACCACAGTTTGGGCAACCAGTCCAACACCCTGATCAGGTCCTCATTGGTCAAGCTTCTCTCATCCTCCGACTCCATCAGCTTCCTGTGCAAGTAGCGCACCAGGAAACCGTTGGCTGGCTCCACATTGTTGGAGAAGGTCACCATCCTATGATGGAAAGCACATGCAAAAAGTTAGCTCAAAATACAGATCATTGAGTTTACAGTTTATGTTAGACACACACAATTTGATTCAGATCCTTTAACCAACCTGAAGCTGAGATGGAGGCCGTGGTTCGCTATCATCTTCACCGGCTGATTGCTTGTTCCAATAATGTACGGACTGAAGAACAGGAGCAACAATGGTTTATTAGTGACTTTATGTGATCACATAAACACTCCTGCAGCTAGTTTCACTCTGTGTCTGTGGAGCTTACCATTTGTGATATTTGCAGGTGAGAGCACCATTCACAAGTTCGCTGATGGACGCAGGGTCATGAATATCATCCAGAATCACCACCAGCGGTATCTCTGACGTGCTGGTTTCCCGATCGATTTGATTGGCCAGGTTGGAAAGATACAGCTGCAGATCCTGAGGAGAGAAGGGAGAGAGAGAATGAGAGATAGTGAGGAAAGGAAGCAGACAGCATAACGACACTAAATAATATACTGTTGAACAGATTTAAACGGGACGTCACTTTCTGTCACCTTGCATGACTGGCGGTGCATGTTGAAAGTGACCACGATGCCGTCGGTGACTTCGCGGGCGCTGCGGTCCACCAGGTACTCAGCCAGCCGGGAAGCGAGGTAGCTCTTACCCGTCCCGCTCGGTCCAGACAGGATGAGACGGCGGTGTTTGAGGAGCAGACTGATGTAGTGCTGCATCATGGGTTTGGGAATGAGGGTTTCGAATACCAGACTGTCCACACACTTCTCCTTCAAACCTGGACATAGTGAGGAAACGTGATGATGGACTCTGCTGTAGAAAAAATGATGCTGATGACGATGTGCTAAATACCCAGCAGAAATTAGAACGGGTGATAAACTTCAGTTTGATACTTGATATTTAAAGGGACAGTTCACCCCTTATTCAAAAACACATATTCCTCCTCTTACCTGTGGTGCTATTTAACAATCTAGATTGTTTTGTTGTGAGCTGCAGATTGTCAGAGATATTAGCCGTAAACATGTTTGCCGTCTCTTGAATATAAAGGAACTAGATAGCACTCGGCTTGTAGTGTTCAAAGCGTCAAAACTGTATGTTTGAAAAACTCAACAGCAATGTCTCTTCCCTAAAATCATGACCTGTTTACTCAAGATAATCCACAGACCTTGTTGTGAGCAGTTTCATATAGAAGCTATTTTCTTTCCACCAAACCTCACCCACCAACCACCGTGCAGAAGGAAGTGTGCATCTACTCATATATAAGAGGCTTGAGCTGTTGACAGTGCGAGGTGCAAACAATATTAGAAGCTAGCAGTAGATGTACGCTTCCTTTTGTGTGGTCTTTCGTTTGGTGAGTATATTTTGGTCGAGAGAAAATAGTTCCTACATGAAACTGCTCACAACAAGGCCTGTGAATAATCTTGAGAAACTGGGTCATGATTTCTCAAAAGAGACATTGCTGTTTTTTAAATGTATATTCTCAGCGCTTTGAGCACCAAAAGTCAGACAGACATCTCTACAGCCGGTGCCTCGAACACTTGGCAACTCACACCAAAACAATCTAGACTGATAAATAGCACTACATGTAAGACGAAAAATACGGATTTTTAATTTAGGAGTAAGCTGTCCCTTCAATCCTAGTAATTATCTAAGGGTTAATAATTGGTTCTAGACTATAATTTTCATCGTACAGCTACTTAAAGGTCACTCAGAACATTTATGGCCTACATTAACACTACCTCAGGTGTGCACTACAGCCTATGAAACAATTTAACTGGAACAAACAACACTTCTCCCTTCATAAACTATGGTCTGAGAATCCCATTATACTCCTAAAAAGATGCCTCAGACACTGACAGTATGTATTAGGGTAAACCAAGCACACACACTAAGAGCTGACAGTATGATAGGATTTCATTTTTATGGATAACGCCGTAAGAATAACTTGCTTGCTAAATGTGAACTGCTGCCAATAAGTAGACAGAAGGATATTCAATGTATTCAGTATCTTAAAAGTTTGGTACATGTGTATTCATTTATGCAAATGAAAGAAAAAAGGTCAAGGCTTGCCAACACAGAGAGCTCTCTGATCCCTCATGAATGCTTTTTAGCTCATTATCTATTGTAATATCTCATCATATATTGTAATATATGATCAAAATTTACTTGATTTTGATAAATCTTATAAAACTAGTGTAACTGTGTCCCATGGAAAAACCTACAGAACTTAAGGTGTGAAAAATGTTAACTTGCTACAAGTCAGGATTTTTAGTGTTTTCTTTTTTTATTTTTTAAGATAAAACCACTTAATTTTTTCTTAATTTTCTATTATTGCACCTGTTTTGATGTGCAATTGTCATTATGCTGACATAATTACTCATGTAATCTTTTATTTCTGTTAGCTGAGTTACAGGGATAAGTTTCTTTGTTGCATGAAGACAACTGTTTCTGCAGTGACACACGTGATGTACAGTCGTGTATACTGACATCAGTAGTAGGCAGTGTTTGCCTGTTTCCTTTTTTTTCTAAATGCATACAAATTAATCCATTTTATGTAGCTGATTAGTTATAGTGTCTTTTTTTAGGTTCTTTTATTCAAGTCAAAAGTATATGAGTCTTATATTATTTTGTTGCCTGATAGTATACCTGTATTTTCTATGAATGTCAAGGGCTTCCTCATCAATTACTGATCCTTTTAATTCAACTTTCAAATTAACAATTAGTTGCAACACCGGTCATTTCTAAAATTGTACGCC
>JAPZEB010000012.1:9403561-9420580 GCA_029783705.1 Chaetodon striatus
AGCGCATTCTGGGGCTGAAAAAATGAAGCTAACTGGGAAGTGCCAAGAAAACGTAGTTCCTCAAATGGCCACTTGAGGCTGTCTCCAAAAGCAAGTCAACCCCCATACACCACCATGTTAAAGTGCCCAACCTTACAGCAGAAATAAACATGTTTACAGCCTTGAACAACAAATGGTTTTGGTCTCTATAGCTAATTTCAACATTCATGACTACTATGAATTCTTATTTAACCCACCCATTTACATTTTATTAAGGCCTAAAGTTGTGCATGAATAAGGGCGTGGCCACTTTGAGTGACACACTGTCTGCTAGAAGTCACCCCTAGCTCTTAGTCCGATCAACTTCTTGCTCCTTCCCAGCTCCACCCTCTTGAATTCAAATGAAGAAAAGAAAATCCAAGATGGTGACAGGCAAAAAAAACAAACTGTAGGCTTTAAAACAATGAGTGACATCAGGGGGGCTACGCTGATTATTTTCATACAATCTTTAGTTAGCTGTATGCTACATTGTGGGATGACACACAGAAAGACTTGCGATGATAGCAACTGGTTACAGCTGAACTGTCCCAGTTTTCCAGGAACAAACAGTGAGGCTACATTAATGACTTATAAAACAGACGTCTTAAATCCTTTATTCTTTTAACAGGGATAAACCAGATTATCAGTTAGCTGTAGAGTCAGTGTGTCGCTGCAGAGAAGTGACTGCTCCTCTCTGATGGAAAGGCGGAGCTCTCGAGGAGATTGGGATGTATGTGGCATCACATTATTGATGATGCAGACACACAGCTGCAGTGATTACTGTCAGTGTGTACACATTTAGCCTCAGCTAGCCGGTGCTGTCTGCTGTGGGTAAATCAATATCCATTAGACACAGAGCAATGTGCTGTAGCTCCATACGTTGATAAACAACCAGCATTCTGTCCTATTATTTCAGAGGATATTTTCCAGATTGTTTTAAGCGTTACACATTAGTCTTATACATAATATAACACACAGCACTGTACATTAAAAACTGTTATTGATTAGCAAGAAGCCTCACTCTACCATTCAGATGTAGTTAATTAATTTTAGGGCTAATTTCAGATTAATGAAATGTATGAGTGTGTAAAACTGGGGCTCCAGTGAGAGGGAGCATAAATCGCACCTCACCATACAGCCGATTACCAGCTGGTTTCCATGGTTACGCAGGAGGAGCCTGATCTATTTCTAAGAGCTGGGAGCTAATGGTTCTCAATGAGCTGAACTGTGAGCGTGTGACAGGGGATGTACAGTAGAAATGCAAATGTGACACAGAATTTGCGAGAGGATACTGTAAGAAGAAAATTAGAGCATGTGCCGCTGCGCCTGCTTCAAAAACCGGATTAACTTGTTATCTACATCAAAGGTTGTTGGTATATTTATGAGGCAGGATTAGTTCTTGATACAGTGAACATCAGCATTCCAGTACTCCTGCCGGAGAATCAAGGAGACTTTCCAGTGAAACTCACACAGACCAGCAAAGCATACAAATTAGAGGAGTTTCCACAGCGGTGAATCTTCCAAATATAAACATGCAACCTACTCAAGGTCGGAGAGAAAATAGCACCCTGTACTTCCATATCTTTGGCAGCCACAATAGCCTATAATTACTCTCGTGACATTTCCATGTATGTATCCAAACACACCCATAATCCTCTTGGTGGAAATGGTAATAATCTGTGGGGGCCTGGCTGCACCCATGAGGATGTCTCTGCGTCACCTTGAAAGCACGTTTAGGGACTGCTGACACCGGTGGCCTAACACTGAGCATGATGAGGCATTTTTTAGAAACATGGTTACATAAAATGATTAGCATCTTTGGTGCCTGTGGTGTCGCAAAGCAGAGGCGAGTCCCCACGCTCACCTCTCACAGAAATATGAACCGCCGCAGCAGAGCTGATGCAGCGAGGGGACAAAATACAGGGCAGATTTAAATGGATTTCGAGTGCACGGATGTTACTGCGAGAAATGGACCCATATGACATAATCCCTGTTTAATCCGAACCTTATCAGGGTTCTGCTGTCTGATCTTTTTCACCTCCCTACAAACAAAATACTAAACCTTTACACATGAAGCTAGTCGTCCATTTTTATTCAACATAACGCTCCTTTATTATCACTCTTAGCAGCAGTTGTACGCCTTTCTGATTCACCTCAGCTCCAAATTTTACAGAAGTTAAACTGACCCATTTCCACTTCACACTTTTTCTTCCTTGCTCTAATTTCCACTCATCTAAATGTGTCTCATCTCTTTTCTTGTCCCTCCCTACTGCACTCTGTAGTAAGAACGTGACCTGGCTAGCAGGGCCCTGCGAGCGCTCCAGGGGCTGAGCTTAAATCCCACTGCATGTGCAACAGCGATAAAGCTGCTAAATCACACTGGAGAACTGTCCTGGATTCTTTCTCCTCCTCTCTCTGACTCTCACTGTCAGCTGTCAACTCAGGAGAGGGAATTAGATAAAGACACAGAGGGGATGTGGATGAAAGGAGGAAAGGGTGAAGGTGAAGAAGGCAAAGAAGAAGAGAGTGGAGAAGGTGAAGAAAAGAAGACAAGGGAAAAAAAGGTGAGGAGAAGAGAAAAAGAGAAGGAGAAAAATGAGGACAATGACAAGAGGAGCATGAAGGACTAAGGAGAGGATGGAAAAGAATAAGTAAAGGAACAAGAGGAGTAAGAGCATGAATAACATGATGAAGAGCAAGGTGAAGAAGAACAAGAACAGCGTGGAGAAGATGAAGAGAAAGGCAAAAAAGAATCAGAAAAAGAACAAGAAGCCTGCAAAGAGTAAGGCAAAGACACAGGACAAAGATAAAGAAGGTGAAGAAGGCAAAGACAGGGAAAAGAAAAGAATTTAAGATAAAGAATGAAAAGAGCATGATGAAGACAAAAAAGAGGAAGGTGAAGAAGAAGGTGAGAAAGGAAGGTGAAGAAGGCAAAGTAGAAGAAGTAAAAGCAACAACAAGAAGAGCAGATAAAGAGAGAGAAGAACAAGAAGAAAAAGACTGAAAAAGATGAAGAACAGGAAGGTGGGGAAAAATAAGACAAAGTACAAGGAGTGGAGCATGAAGAAGAGGAAGAGGAAGGTGAATAAGTGGGTGGAAAAAAAGACAGTGAAGAAGACAAAGCAACCACAAGAAGAGCAGTAAGAAGATGAGGAAGAGGATGGCAAAGAAGTAGAAGGAGAAAAAGAACAAGAAGGAGAATAGCGTGAAGAAAATGAAGAGGTTGGTGAAGAATATTTGCAAAAAGAACATGAAGAGGAGGACAAAATAAAAGTGGGTGAAGAAGAAGAAGGTGAAGCAGAAAACAGAGAAGAAGAAAAACAAGAAAAGCATGAAGAAGACAAGGAAGAGGAAGGCAAAGAAGAAGTGGGTGAAAAAAAGAAGGTGAAAAACTAGAAGAGGGAAAAAGAACCAAAAGAAGGATTTGAAGAAAATGAGGTTGTGGAGAAAAATGGCAAGGATGAAGAAGAGAAGGACAAAATAAAAGTGATGAAGAAAAGGCACATGAACACAGATAAGTAGAAAGAGAAGAAAAGGCAACAACAAGAAGTTTGTGAAGAAGACAAGACAGAGAAAGGCAAAAAACAAGAATGAAAAGATCAGGAAGAAAACAAACAAGAGGAAGAAGAGCATGGAGAAGATGAAGAGGGAGACAAAGAAGAAGTGGGTGAAGAAAAAGGAGAAGAGGAAGAAAAAGCAACAACAAGAAGAGCATCATGAAGACAAGGAAGAGGAAGGCTAAGAAGCAAGGGAAGAAAAAGAACAAGAAGAATAGCGTGAAGAAAATGACGAAGAGGCTGGTGAAGAACAATCGCAAAAAGAACAGGAAGAGCATGAAGAGGAAAAGAACGATATAAAAGTGTAAAGAAAAGGCAGGTGAAGAAGAGGAGAAAACAACAAGAAGAGCACGAAGAAGACAAGAAAGAGGAAGGCTAAGAACAAGAAGAAGAACAGCATAAAGATGAAGAACAGGAAGGTGAGGAAAAGGAAGACAAAGAGAACATTAGGTGCATGAAGAGGAGGGAAGAGAAGAGCAAGAGCAACAACAAGAGGAGCATGTAGAAGAGGAAGATGAAGAGCGAAAAGAGAAACTGTGCGCTGTAGCGCCCTGTTGGAACATAAAGTTTGGTCTGATCTGAACTAGTTGTTGCTTCTGTACCTGTTGTTCTCTTCACAGGATTCAGGAGCTGCACAGTTTCTACCAGTCAGAGCTGAGAGAACATTTATTGTGTAACACAGAAGACACCTGATGAGTTTTCAAATTCTCCTCTCAGTCAGAGGAGGCTCTCAGAAGTTCCTCGCTGTCAGCAGAAACAGCCTCTGGCAATGTCACGGGCACTCTGAGAAACCCTTCAGAAAAAGACGAGTATCAGCAGAGTGCTGATGAAAGCTCTTTGATAGACCTGCCAACTGCAAAACATCCAACACAAAGCAGAAAGCCAGGATCTCAGCACCAAAAGTTTTTGCAGTCGAATGTTAAAATGCACATATTAAATCCTGAAATGCATCATGGGATAATGACCAGCGCTGATCAGCTTATTGCGTACTGTGAGTAAATGTTCTGTGACAGCAACCTCTCACTGACCTTTTTAAAGTCACAAGGTGGCGGCCTAAAGGACAAACCAGCATGCAGCCACTGATTAGTTCACGTTGCCATGGTAACAGCCCATGCTCATCCTCAGATATCTTACCCATTAGCCAGGTTGTCGTCGTCGTCGTCCGGCAGGCTCTTTCCTTGAAGGTCACTGTCGCTCAGGTAACCGGACTTGAGGTCGGCGTCGTCCAACCCTTCGATGAGCTCGATGCGAGACGTGCTGCTGAGGCGGCTGGAGCAGCGAGCTGGCATCGTGTGGGCCGTGTACTGGGAGCTGCTCTTGCTCCCCTGGTACCCTCCGCCGGTGGAGGACGGGGCGTCGCCCGCTTGAAGGCGAGGGCTGGACTGGCCGTGGCGCCAGGAGAGAGGTGACGAGCGGTTGGACAGGCTGGATATGCTGCGAGCGTTGGTCTCGTCGCTGTCGTAGCCCACGTTACTGCTGTCCACACAGCTAGAGAGACACAAGGGGGGGTCAGTGTGTGTTGCATTCATATACTTGAGGCATGAAGCTGACATTCATGTCCAGAGCGACACACGAAATCAGTTTATGAACAAAAGGATGAGACCAGAGCTCCCAGTGCAAAATCCTTCGCTCTGTGTCAGAGGTCCTTCAGAGAAACAGACAGTGGCATTGAGTCGCTGGTGACCCAGATACAGCGGTTGTGTCGTATCATCTTCAGGGACTAATGCCAGAAATGTGGCCTCTCAGAACCCAAAGACAAAGAGACGGATGACCTGATATCTGTGTGTTAACGCAGCACACAGCATCTCTCTGGCTCTTCAAACAATACATTCACACACACCAGGAACTGTGCTTAGCATGACCACACCAAGAACATGGACACTACAGCTAAACGAAAGTTATATATGAGACTTTTCAGACATTTGATCCCAATCAGAATAAAATTTAAATTTATCTTACAATAACTACAATTGATGGGGGGGGGGGGACAAATGACGAGGGGGTGAGGGAACATTTTGCTCAAATGTTTATTGTAAAATAAACCCATTATTTTTTCGTTCCAGGGAGAAAATCTGGATGATCCACTTTCTGTTTTTTGGTTTTAAACACTTTCTAGACATGGCATAGATAATGGTTGAACAGCACTGGGAAATACGTGGCTTTTTCTTGGCGATTTTGTGCTTTTCACTCTGCATGTGGGATTTAAATGAATGACTGCCTTTATTGTCTTGGCATGTTCTCATACAACAAACTTTGCCATCTCTCATAAAAGAAACACTGTTCCATTCACTCAACACACTCATGTACCCGTGCATTAAAATAGTATGAGGCTAAAATATGATAAATAAGATGCTATAAAAAGGACAAGGTAAAGTGCATATGCTGTTCTGTACATCTGACTGTGGTAGTGCAATTTAAAAACGGTTTCTCAGTGTGGAGGTGAAGCATTTCAGGGCCCTGTAGCGTCTTCCAGAGGGCAGCAGTATGAACAGGTGGTGAAAGGGGTTACATTCGCCCCTTTCACTGCCTTAATGTTTGATTGATTTATTTATTTATTTACTCACATTAAATACACCAAGTCTCATATGTATCACCTTTTACCGGGCTCAGCCATGCTGCAAAATCTAAATAGCCAATTCTTGTTGAATTTGCACCACCCCATGTTGTTCAGGAACAGCTCCTCCGCTCCGGGCATCACAGCCGTAAAACAAAATATGTGTTGTTGGTTTTCGTTATCCTGATCTGCATGACATTAATACAAGAAGCATTTAGTAAATTATTTGAAAAATTTGGATACTGAGGCACCCAGAAGCTCAGTAGGTAGGGCCCCATGTATAAAAGCAGTGTCCTTGCTATGGCAGCCGCAGGTTTGACTCCAGTCAGGGCTGGTGATATGGACAAAAATTCATATTTCAGTATTTTTAGGCCAAATGACGATACAAGATACGTATCTCGGCATTTTCAACGAAATGAGCTACATGTTCAGTTGCAAGCTGATCCACAGCTACAGCCCCCTGTGTTTTTCCATCACACAGCAGGGCAGGTAAGAGAAGTTTACCTGTCGGAGGTGAGCTGCTTGCAGAGGTGCAGTAAGAGCCTGTTGTCTGCAGCTCTTCATCAACATCTCACTGTGGCTGTTTCTGCTTTTATTTTCCTCCCTGCCGCATTATTAGACGCGCCTCAATTGAAGAAAAGCTGCTAACAAAGTTCCACTAATTTGGTGATAAACACGTTTCATTTCCTACGGATTCTTCACAATAAAAGTCCCCCATTATTTTGTTACATAAAAACTTTTATTGTGAAGCAGCAAAATAAGGAAATGCTGAGTTTTCGAGCAGCAACTTCTTAGTGTTGTTGGTTAGTTAGTTAACTGTTCTTAGTGTTGCTGGAGAACTTGTGAGTGAGTGGAGCAGAGCTATGAGATGAGTATGACAAAACAGAGATGAACACTGACATGAGTTACGTAATACATCTTGACCCTATATTGATATAAATGGTGTTGTCTCAATCTATACCTTGCTTGAAAATATATTTCATGCATAGTTGTTGCATCGCCCAGCCATCATCCATCCCATGGCCCTTGCATGTCGTCCCCTCTCTCTATCCCTTCTTTCACGCTTCAAAGCTATCCTGTCATAAAAAAGGCAAAAGAGCCCCAAAAAGTAATCTTATTAAAACATAAATAGATGCTACCAATTATTTAGAGATTTAACAAAACTACATCAGAAAGAAAGACTCATAAAATCCCTCTTCTCATGTCTTTGCATTTTTCAAACTTTTGAAACATTGATTTAAGACATTTTTACACTAATTAAAGCCTTAGTTTCAGATTAATGAATTCAATGTTTTTAAAGACTTTATATGAATCTGCAGGAAACCTGGAAAACATGCTGTTGTAACGACAGTACATGTCTTTCTATTATTCTGATAGAGCATATCAAAGTTTTTATTCAACAGTTGTAAGTAGGTCAGGGTTAGAAATGTCCTCCAAATAGCTGTGAGCGTCTTCTGTGTCTGCCGATTACATAACTCCATGTACCAACTCACCCAAATAAATATTGCAATGGCTACGACCATGAGAGTATTTTTATCCATTGTTGATGGATAATTCATCAGTGTGGAGGATAACTGCTGCCACTTCAGTACAGAAACTCACAGAGAGAGAAATTTTTATTTTAGTCAATGAGTGCTTGTTTAAAGAGGCCGAAACTCCAGCAACACTTGAAGTGTACAGAACAACCTTACTGAGTGCTTGTTTCAAAGGCATCTGAATGATTTAGGATACCTATATACTGCTGAGAATTCAGCAAGATGTTTTCTCAAGCAGCCACTGACGAGGTCAGACCAAGGTCAAGTATATAAGTGCAAGGTTTCAGACGAGATAATGGATGGAGCTGAATGAGGGATGACAGAATATACTGAGCCTCATTCACTAATACGCTCATGGAAATGTTCTTTGTGTACAAAATAAGTACGGATTCATGACTCAGCTGATTTTCCTTTAACCACTGTGCATATGTTAGTAAATCAGGATCATCCTAAATTGACAGGCGTATACCTGCTAATTGCAATCAGCATACAGCACCTCCCCATCTCTCTATATAAGGAAGTACATTTGCCTAGAGGTTTGTCAGGGAGAAAGTGGTGACTCATATTAGTGAATATCGTGGCCATCTGAAACAGCTGATAAGCTTTTTGTCACTCTCTTCAAAAACACTTCGTTGCTCTCTGTAGATGTGCTCTCTCATGAGGAGAGCAGGCTACAATCTCCTCCAGTTTGCCATTTCAACATTTGCTTGGAGCTGAATAAGAATCTTTTTATAGATGTATATAAATGTGTGTATATACGTGTATATAAGTTTTATGGCACTAGAAATTGGTGGGAGTAGCCGATCATTATAGGCTGAATCAATAAACACAACAAAAAACAAAACTATTACACTTCAGAATGGACATTCTCATATACTTTATTATCAGCTAGGACTGGGACGCACCCCGTTTGTGAATGAGGCCTATTGTCATTGATATCATTTTTTCGAGGACTGTTGGCTTGGTAAGTCATCAATATCTAAATGAATGTATCACTCAGGTTGAAATGGCTTGACATCCATTTGGTAGCAGCATGAGGAGTTTAATCAAATGAATAGCTTGATAATATAACAGCTGATCATACTCCATGAGTCAAAAATGCATGCTGTGTCATCCAGGATGTGCAGTGTGTATTAGCTGGATTTTTGAGGACGATACCAATACTGATATTTGAAAGTTAAAACATCCAAAAATTATATTCGTTGTCTTTTAGAATTTTTGTTAATGGTCCCTTCAGTATTTTTTATATTTGGTTATGGGGACCAAGATATGTGCTCAGCAGGACATTTTACAACAATAGTGACCTGAAACACATTTGCAGATACTAAAACATGTGTGAAAACAAAATCTGCTCTGATATGCATTTACATTAACAGTTTAAAGCCGCTTGAATTCATTTCTGGCCTCAAGGTGGCAAAAAACATCAAAACATATTTCATCTAACTAGTTTATAAAGTTGTTGATGTTGTTGTTTATGTGTCCAACTGTGTAATTAGACATGCAGCTGACAGAGAGCAACAATATTTATTTTAAGACATGTTTCTTGCTACCTAATAAATTTGATCTACAGCAGGTATTTTACTGGCCTTATAGCTACGACTTTGGTTTGCAAAAAGTATCTAGGTCTTTAAGTCTGTTTAAACCTGGCACACTGGCTACATTTCTGCTGTAATGACTGTGTAGCCCTTTGACCGTGTAGCCTAAGTGACAGAGGCAGCAGTGAAATCTGAACACAAGTGGTCAGCTGGAGACGCGTGATAGACACAGGTGTGAGCAGTGATGTGTGTTGGCTGTCCACTTGCGTTCGGATCACCAAAATGCATGTTAATACCAAGTGGAAACAGGCTCTTCACTTTCCTTTAGCTAGGCAGTAACTCTGTCAAACATTTGATGCTGAGCAGGTAGCTCATAATCGGTTTATCTGCCTACAGAGGTTAATGAGAGCAGCTTAGACTCACCTACACAATGGAAAACTAAAAGAGGCTGAAAGGCTTTAAAGAGCTGCAGAATTGGGCTCCAATTTTCTATGATATCTGCACTTATGAGTGACCCTTTCAAGCCAAGAAAATGTATCCTGCATCCATATAAAATACTTATTAATCCTGGTTTAAAGGGATATAAGGAGAATAGTGTTCCTGCTTGCATTCATGCTACACAGGAAATTACATCCTACCTTTAATGTCCAAATAAAAAAAGCAGTAAAAAAAGAGAAGACCTGTCCTCCACCAGTGTCTTGTTATGTTGTGGTCGTTGCAACAAATTAATGCCCGGGCCTTTAGCCTTTGAGAGCCAAACAGAGATTCCTAGAATGAAGTCATGAGCATGAAACAGAGACGGGCGATTTAAGAAGGATGGAAGCCAGATGTGCACCAGGCGGCAACTCTCCAAGCGGCCAAAGCACAACTGTTTACACATGATTGTGTTAGGTATCGATCCAACAGGGTTTCTGTTGCCTGTTCACGTGAGCGCTGCTTTTCAGTTTAAACCAAAGACAGAATTCAGCTCAAGGTTTCATGACTTCATGACATACACTGTCCTTGACTTATATATGATATTGGCCAGTGGCGTGGAAACAGTAGCAATCCAATAGGAATGCATTCTGTATACACAAAACGACGGTTAACCAAATTAAATAACGGCTTTTTCGATTCCAAATTTGAACTTAAACTGAGCAATATATTAACTCTAAATAGTTAATATAGTCTATATAAAGGCTGCCACTTAGAGGGGTTTTGGTGCAGCATGAATGCACTGTGCAGCACCTTTATGGGAGGTTTAAGGGGGTCCTTTGTGCCTGGAGTGGCAATTTTTTGGAGAGCCCCAAACATTTGCCTGGTTCGCCTCCTCTGACGGGGCAACTCTGGGTAGGAAGCACTATTATGACACAAAAACAAATGCAGATGTAGTGCACTTACCTATGGCTAAGCTGGGAGCCGCGCAGACTCGACATTGTATCCTCCAAATTCTGGCGAAGGTCGAGGACATTCTGCACGGTCCGCTTCCTCTGAGACTCGGGGTCTGTTGGTTGATCATGCAGAACAAAAGGTTATAAAATATTTAGAGTGTCAAAATAAAACAAAAGACACAAGCTGCTGTTTTATTGTGGCCATGCCTGCAAACACAAACACACACTCCCTGCCTCCACATGCACGCACTCTCGCTTGTTTTATTTGTGTCTGCACTGATGTGACAGGTGTCTTCCTTGTAAGCACGCAGCCAACGTATGTTCACATCATTAGGTGGATAAATTTCACTCCATGGGCTCCCTCACCATGGTAACCTCCGCTGCACCCCCCCTCCCTTCTGCACTGACATGGTACATCCTGACAATGAAATACTGAAAGGTTGCCTGTGACTTCGATTGCCCACCAGGGGGACGTATCCTGACATTCATGCCACACCAGGATCCTCTTTCAAGGAGTTTTTTTCTTTTCCAGAGCTTCTGTTTTTTTGTGTTATTGAGCGTTCACTCAGACTCATTCAGTCGAAGCTGTAAGGCTAACAATGAGCTGAACTGAAGCCAGAAGGATTTCACTGCAGGTCAGCTTATTTGGGCGAAGACGGGTAATGTTAAGTGTGCAGCCGGTGGGTCATGACGGTGTCAGATCAATATTACAGCACCATAACGACTGTTGTTGTGTTAGCTGTAACAAATCAGAGGAACCACCCTGTTTCAAAAACAAAATGAGATGGGGTTTTCCACTGCAGCGTGCGGAAGCAAAAACCTCTTGGGGAAGAAAGAAATTAACATTCAATGCATTTACTGGGATAGCTGGAGGAGAGGGGAGGATGTCAGGGGAGCACACGTCACATAATATGCTGCTCTCATAAAGGGGATGTTGAACTAATTCAGCAGGGTGCAGGGAGGGCATCAATATCAGACTCATTTACATACAGTTCAATCATTCAAAACACATTCATCCTTTTTGCAAAGCAGCACTGGAGATACAGGAGCCCGAATCTACCACTAAACTTGTTACTATCAAGGTTATTATGATGCACACAGCCTCCTGGGACCTTAAAGAGACACACACAACCGCCCTTGTTGTACACATGAAAAGGGTACATGCTCACAACACAATGTAAATGCCAGACACCATTAAAGTGACCACAACTGTCCAAGACAAGACCAAGCTGCAGTTAGTTAATAAAACTAAACTAAAAACTAAAACTAGGTATGAACAAACATTTTATTTAACTTAATGGAAATTCACTAAAACAATTTTGTGCACTTATAAAACTAAAATACATTACAAAAAACATATAGGAAATGCTATTGACTAATTTGGTTAAACATATAAACACAATAAGCCTGAGGAGGAACTGGTTAATGTGTTTATTGAGACTGGAATGACTGTGAGTCAGTGGCCTGCTCAAAGTGTTGTCATTGTAATGTTCCTTTTCTGAACTTCTTAAATACCTCCCACATTATAATAAAAAACCAAAATCAGTACTGAAACTAATAAAAAATAAACTAAAACAAAACATTTTCAAGCAATAAAAACTAAACTGAAACAAGAAAACCCGCTCTGGAAACTAACTGAAACTTAACTGAATTGGAAAAAAATGAAATGAAATGAAATAAAAGTACAAAAAAAAAGTGTTATCCTTGAATGTCTGAATGTAAGGTGTAAGCAATACATTTCACAAATATTACTTTCTGAGAAGTTAGTTTTTTACCATTTTGCTTTAAATGAAAGTAGGTTGTCTTTAACCATTTAGCTCTCAGCCTGAAAGTGTAAAACCATCAGATGGCTGAAACCAGAGCCTCCTACATACAATACACGGATCCAAAAAGTCTGGGACTTTTATCACATGGAACAAATTACATTAAGATTAAAATCCACCCTGACTAAATGAAGTCCTGTCATGGCGTTATTAATACAGTGAGGTTTATCATCCAGTACAGCTCTGCTAAACTTTTACTTTTATATTCCCCCCATGCACATTTCACATACATCCGTTATATATTACTGTCTGTAGAACAAATTTTGCACCTGTACTTAACCCGTGTGATTATAATGTGGAGCGGACAGTTATTACTACTATCTTTCTTTCTTTTTTTTTTTTTCCTATTTAAATTTTGCTTCTTCTAATCAATAAGTTTATGTTGTCTTCTTTTTATGTTTAGGTTATTTCTGAATATAATGTGTATATATGTTATATACAGCTGGGAAAAGGGAAATGTATACACTGTATTGCTGTTGATGGAAACTTAATAAAAATGAAGTTTAAAAAAATAAAAACATAAAACTATAATAACTCTGTTTACTATAGAACTCAAGGCGCACTCCTAATACATTAAATTTATGGCCTCAGTGAAAAACCAATAACTGGGAAACTTGTGTACACAGCACAACCCAATATAGGTGTGTATTGTGTATGAACAATATCGACAAACACTGTAAATTATGATTTATGAGTCTGTGAGGGTCGAACTAAATGAGATATTGAGCTAATGTTAAATACTATCTTGATGGAAACGTGTCTGGGCTCAGGTCTAATTTGTGAGGAGAGATTCTGTAATGTAACCTGATTTTTGTAGTAGCAGGTTTTTCTCAGGGTTTATAAGACATATTGAAATGAACACTCATCTAATCCTCAGTGAAAGTCAATAATTCACCATATAATACGCACTTAATAGTCGACTCTATAGTAAGCCTTAAAGTGAGATTTTGGACACAAAATGCTCATGACTCAAACGTACGGTTATTTTTGCTTCTATAAAATTATGGGATTGTTCGCAGAAATTAGAAATGACAGACTCAAATAAATTGTGGACATTAAATATAGGGGGAAAACTGGAGCGGCTCAGGGGTGGCTCAGTCTGTGGGGACTTGGCTTGGGAACCAGAGAGTCGCCTGTTCAAGTCCCTGCATGGACCAAGTCTTAGGTAGCTGGAGAGGTGCCAGTTTGTTTCCTGGGCAAGGCACCAAACCCCAACTGCTCGGGGCGCCATTCTGTGAGGCAGCCCCCGGACTCTGACATGTCTCCATACATAATGCATGTGTATAGATCCTGTTTGTGCATGTGTGGCCGTGTGAATATCCAACAGAGAGAAAAAGAAATGACAAAGTATACTTTCTTCATCTTTTTCTATGGTGTGCTATTTACTGCAGTAAAGCTGGTGAATCTGATTCTATTGTTAATGGATTCTTTTCAATGTACCCTAGTTTATAGAATAGAAACCTCCCTCGAAAACATGGTCTCCCAGAATTTATGTAAAACTTGAATTAAAAGCCTGGTCCCAATTAAATGCCCAGTCCCTTTTACTGGACCAGTGTGGCTACACATTTTAACAAATAAAGGCCTGTCTCAACTAAATGCCTGGTCTCGTTGCTACAATCATAATTTGTACCGCACTATCTGATATTTTGGCAGAATGATGAATGAAATATGTTTATTAGTGAATACTTTAGTGATATGCTTGGTACTGATATTTTTGCGACTTGCCAAATATGTAATAAATACGTTAATTAACAATATTTCTTTGTTATGTTAACAGGAAGTGTGATCTGGGAGACATTACATTCCCTTAAAAGAGACTGTCCCAAAAAAAACACACCATAGCGAGTGTAACAAAGACGGACAAGATGACAGCTTCCTAAAAAGAAGCCCGAAGCATCTTTATCGCCCCCTGGTGGCTGGCTGCAGTATAGGTCATAAACCCCACCCCCTCCATGTAAGCGAAGGGGCAAGGGCCTGAAAAAAATGAAAGTACACATCAAGTAAATTTTTCCCAAAGATGGTTGCTGTCATTTTAGGAAGATCTTATTAGACTGATGTTTGGACAGGTGTTTATTTTTCTGATTTGTTTTTAGTTAAGTCAATTGATACTCTAAAAAGGGGGTGTGGCATCATGATTGACAGTTGAGTGTGCCAACTGGTGTGCTATAATGTCACCAGCACAAGATGGCAGTGACAATGTTGTCATAACAGACACCAACACTGGTCTCCCAGGTCAACGTTGTGTGTTTTTTGACCCATTCAATCTTCCCGACCACATCCCCAAGCAGGCTTTCTCACTTTTTATACCACATCATCTGAATTCCTCCTTTGCTCCCGTCATAAGAACCACAGCCTCCAGAGGTCACTGTCACTAAGTTCTAAGTTCTCTTAGGATCTCCATCCTATTGAGCTTGCACCACCTGTCCAATCGAGAGCAGCGCCAGAGCATCAAATAATGTAATTAAAACCAAGCGAGCATATCTGAGACATTTTAGCTCTTTGTACGATGGAAGGCGGTGGGGATGTTTTCCATTTTTTTATACAGTCATTGGTTTGTACAGGCAGCTTTTTATGACCCATGTTTACACTTAGTGACAGCAACCTCTAGTGGCCGTTGTAATTAAGAAGAAAGAAGAAGAAGGTCAGATGACATTGTATGTAAGGCAAGAAAGCCCGTTTAGGGAGGTGGTCGGGGTGGTTGAATGGGACCCAGGAGACCATTGTTGGTGTCCATTATGACACCAGAAGTCCGCACTGACTTATATTAAGTTACGTTAATATCGGGTTGTCACCTGACCTCATGTCACATGCAACCATAATTCTTTTCCTAAACCTAACTGATAGGGACGCTAATTCATGAAACACTCCTGTGGGTCATATTAGAAGGCAGGAACAAACAACAAACATGGTCATATGGGTTTGAGGACTCTGAGATTTTAAAAACACATTTGGTAATGCAAATTATTTGGGTATAAACATAATTTCTAGGAGACAGGGTTGCCCCAGGGAGTTTCCATCCTTCTCTCCCAGCCTAAACTTGGCTAGTCACAAGCTCCTGTGACCCCAAACAGATATTCAGATTTGTTAAGTTTATTTTATTTGACATTATGAGAGGGGAGACATAGAATAACATCTACTTATTTCAAGGCTAACAAAATACGGTCCAACACTTATTTCCACTGTGGTCCTTGAGAGTCCTTGAGTCCAGGAATAAATCTTTGAGTCGCATCACATCCACCAACCCCACTGACCATGTTCCAAATGTGGGATGCTGCTAATTTATTCATGATGAATTCCTGGGAAAATATTCAAACCTGATTCCTGGATGCAGAGCGCACATGTGAATCACAGCTGTTTTGAGTATAAACTGTATGCATTATGCACTGTGTTCCTGTGCAGTGACTGACAGTCCTTTGGCACGCTGCATTGCAGTGATGCCGTCAATACAGAGAAGGAAAACTCGGACAGAATACTGAAGCAGATGTGAATCGGGAAAGACCCATGAATGATGCAACGCCACGGGAAGTGCTCTGTATTGACACAGTGCAGAGAGATTAAAGTATGGCTAAATTAATTTTAAAATAATGCTGGAGGCTCTAAGTTATTAACCCTATAAACACTGCCGCATAAACTTTTAAAAGGCCCTACTTGTTGCCCCAATTAGTCGAGACATAAGTTTGATTTCCATTCAAATTTCCATAACAAAAAAAGATTATCAGTGAGAGGAACAACAGTCTTTATTGTCCTCTTCGATTCATTTTAAAGTCTGTTTTCATTGGGTCAGATTTCACAGGGAATCTGAGCTACTTGACAGAGAAAAAAATGAGGTCACTTTATGGCACTAAACCAGAAGAGGATGCTTTTCTTCTACCACAAATGGACCTAGAGCTTTTCAGATTTTCTCACAATGGCAAGTGATACAGTTAGTGAAAAACGATGGGAAAATAACTTGCAAGGCTTCAATGAAAAGAAACGCAGTGATCAAAGACAGGGAGAAGTGGGTGATCTTTTTGTTGAGGACTACATAGACTGCTCGCAGTGAACAGCTACAACTCGGTCGTTAGACTCATTGTTCAAATGAAATCTTGATTCCTGGGTCTCAAATCCACTTCCTTAGTGTCCCCTACAAGCTGAAAAACATAATCATGTTGCAGCTTTGGCTAACAGTTGTGTCAAACACCACCCCCAAATAAAGACGTTTGACTTTTTGACAATAGCTTATTTGCAATCACGTGACCATTTGGGCAAATGAAATTCAGACGGAGGGCAGGGAGTGTTAAATCCATGTACTGCGTGAACTAGAAATGAGGAACTTGACTACATAAAAGGGTTGGATGAACCTGCAGGCAGCAAGCATCCTCAGAAAATGGAAACTCATGTGGGATGTAATCCATACAAAACAAAGAAAGTCATTAGATATTGCTTTGTCCTCCAGACCTCCTAATATTACTAACGCTGCACAGCATGCCAGTGACAGTGTTCAGGAGTCTAATGGACTATAACCATTTTGTGTAAGGTTGGGTCCACAACGACTGCTGTCTTGTTTTTGGCAGGGTAAGTAAATGTGCTTGAGGATAACTGCCTTTTATAGTTCAGCTCTGCATATGGATGCACTGCTGTCAGGCTA